>SCLH01000321.1:75231-91921 GCA_004367855.1 Oikopleura vanhoeffeni | reverse complement strand
AATTACGTTTTTGCCAAATTACTTTTGTTTCTCTTTTTTTTGTGTCAATTTTTCGTTCTGAAAAATATTTCTGTTTTCACTCATTACCTGAAGATGAATAATAAATTCGAAACGTTGTAAAAATACTATTTTAATATAGCAAAAACAAATATAAATCACAATAAGAACAGATTTTTTTTGTAAATCGTTAATTATTTCTTTTAGAAGTTTTGAAAATATGAATCTCGATATCATTGACTTTTAACCGGTTACCAGTGGTAACTTACCATTATCACGTTTCACTGGAGAATGCTTCTACGTAAATGAATACACAAAGAGAGTGACATATTTTTCTGTAGAAAAACGCAGAAACATAATCGAATACGAATTGTCTTGCCATCATATAATAAATACTTAAAATGAGTTTGGTTGGTGAACTTATAAGGAATGTTTCGCCATCATATACTGGACTACGGTTACGATCGAGGTAACCGTAGCAGAAAATGAAGACGAAACAAAAAATGATTTACGTTCTAAAAAAATATTAATGACAAAACGCATATCCAACCCATATTAATCGCAGCCCTCCCTGATAAAAAAACTGAAACTTATAAATCTTTTTTCCGCAATGTTAAAGAGATTTATAAGGACGTAACCGGCCTTGATTTTTTAATGCCCCAAAAAAATCATACTGACAACGAGCTAGCCATTTTTAATGCCATTAAAGTCCATTTTCCCGAAACCACTCTTGTAACTTGCATTTTTCACATAAAAAATAACTGGAAAAAGTTTTTAAATAATAAAAGCCTAAAAAATCGAAGTAAATTAATAAATTTTTATATTAAAACGATTTTTGGCCTTTTATTATGCAACCAAGCTTGCCCTAAGCAGCACGAATTAAGTCTCAAGCTTCTCAATGGTCTTTTAGAATGTAGTGATTACACACTTTTTGAGCACGAATCAGTTAACTTTAAAAAAATTCTTTTTTACATTATAAAATATTATTTTTCACCAAATGGTAAATTTTTTCGGGAAACATTTCAAATTTTCACATTGATTTGTTAACTGAAGTCACTCCGCAGTTAACAAATAATCCTTGTGAGACTCTGAACGCAGTTTTGCAAAATAATTATAATCTTGGCCACATAAAGTTTTGTTCTATGGTCACTGAAATCCACAAATTTTTTAATGAAAGACGGAATAAATACCATATTTTTTCCGCTGGGCTCAAAATTGCAAAACGTCGAAAAAAAGATTTACATCGTTTTTCAAAATTACAGTATATTGCAAGATCTTTAAGAGTTGCCGTTTATGAATCTACTGTAAATTATCAATATTTAGAAGACATTTTCTATGAATCAGTCTTCAAATTTGATAGACGATGACTGTAATTTACTTTACACTCAAGCCTGTCCTAAAATTATACCTCAAATTATTGTGCCTTTGTTTTAATAAAATTTATTGTACCTTATTTCTAAAAAAATTTATATCATTCTGACTTAAATTTTTACTGCTTTCAAATCAACTAATATATTTGTNTAAATCACAATGAAGAACAGATTTTTTGTTAAATTCGTTAATTATTTCTTTTAGAAGTTTTGAAATATGAATCTTCGATTCTACTTGACTTTTTAAGCCCGTTAACCAAGTGGTAACTTACCCAATTAATCACGTTTCACTGGAGGAATGCTTCTTACGTAAATGAATACACAAAAGAGAGTGACATTTTTTTCTGTTAGGAAAACGCAGAAAAATAATCGAATACGAATTGTCTTGCCATCATATAATAAATACTTAAAATGAGTTTGGTTGCTGAACTTAATAAGGAATGTTTCGCCATCATATTACTCGACTACGGTTACCGATCGAGTAACCGAGAAGAAACATTGAAGACGAAACAAAAAAATGATTACGTTCCTCAAAAAATATTAAGACAAAACGCATATCCAACCCATATTAATCGCAAGCCCTCCCTGATAAAAAAACGTGAAACTATAAAACTTTTTTTCCGCAATTGTTAAAGAGATTTATAAGGACGTAACCGGCCTTGATTTTTTAAATGCCCCAAAAAAAATCATACTGACAACGACTAGCCATTTTTAATGCCATAAAGTCCATTTTCCCGAACCACTCTTGTAACTTGCATTTTTTCACATAAAAATAAACTGGTTGAAAACGTTTTGAAATAATAAAAGCCTAAAAAATCGAAGTTAAATTAATAATTCTTTTTTTTTATATTTAAAACGATTTTTTGGGGCCTTTTTTATTATGCAACCAAGCTGCCTAAGCAGCACGAATTAAGTCTCAAGCTTCTACAATGGTCTTTTAGAATGTAGTGTACCACTTTTTGGAGCACGAATCAGTTAATTTTTCAAAACAAATTCTTTTTTACATTATAAAATATTATTTTTCACCAAAATGGTTAAATTTTTTCGGAAACATTTCAAATTTCACATGATTTGTTAACTGAGTCACTGCCGCAGTTAACAAATAATCCTTGTGAGACTCTGAACGCAGTTTTGCAAAATATATAATCTTTGGCCACATAAAAGTTTTGTTCTTATGGTTCACTGGAATCCACAAATTTTTAATGAAAGACGGAATAATTTACCATTATTTTTTCCGCTGGCTCAAATTGCAAAAACGTCCGAAAAAAAGATTTACTCGTTTTTCAAACTTACATATGATTTGCAAGATCTTTAGAGTTGCCTTTAATGAATCATCTACTGTAAATCATCATATTAGAAGAGCATTTTCTATGAATCAGTCTTCAAAATTTGATAGACGATGACTGTATTTACTTTTACACTTCAAGCCTGTTCCTAAAATTATACCTCTCAATATATTGTTGCCTTTGTTTTAATAAAATTTATTGTACCTTATTTCTAAAAAAATTGTTATCATTCTGACTTAAATTTTTACTGCTTCAAATCAACTATTATATTTGTGAATAAACTTAAAATTCAAAAAACCAACTTTTTTAATTTATATTAACGTTCATCGCAGGTGGTAGTCCGTTGGGTTATTACACCAAACTTCGTAGCACAACACACTTTCTCTGAATTGCGTGGAAACAAATTATTTTTTCGAGAAAAATAGAGCTCGAACTTTGGATGCCCCGCTGTCTACGGTCAAGGAATGCTTCACTTCTAAAAAAGCTGTTTAATAAATGAGATTATTCTTTGTAAGATTTTCTTAACCAAATAATATCATCGGTATATTTTTTTTATATTTTATTGAAAATAAAATAAATTTTCACGGAACATAACCTATCCCTTTACAAGGAAGGTAAATATTTTCTTATTTGGTCTAGTACATTGGTGTAACTTAACGTACGTAAATTACTAGACCAAGCAAGAAAATATCTACCTTCCTTGTAAGAGGATATGGATTTAAGGGCATTCGGTTGACAAATCGTGACTTTTAAAAGAATACAAACAACGCAAGATACAAGAATCAAATCAAAGCCCTGATAAGACAATAAGCCAATTCAATCGGTCAAATCTGAGATTATCAACCAATCAAATGCTCGAATTCTGCATTTTTCAATTAGTCACGATTTGTCTGCTAAGGACCGTTAATTTTTGTTCCTAGATCCAGTGCGATTTTGTCGATTTGACTTTTTGAGTCGACTTTCAAAGCTTTGAATATACGTAAACGACAAATCACTAAAAATTACCACTGAAACTTAATGAATAAACCTGCATTTTTAAAAATTTTAAACTTCCTATCTTTTTCAGCAATTCTCGATAGAATATTTAATTTATTGTTTTCGAATTCACAAAATAAAACCTTCGTGCTGAACAGACGTAAAATTACGTTTTTTAATTTTTTTTAAGTAAATTAGCTTCTTTATATACAAGAATCTGAACCCCGATGCATGTTGCAATTTCAAACAATTCGTGTTCGTTGAGTTAACTTCCAAGGATTTCTTCTGATATTTTTGAAAACCTAGGTCTTTTGGCAATGTTCAATTGGTCCGTTATTGATATAGCATTTGTTCACTTTTGACCTTTAGAAAAAGATTCGGTGAAACCCAATTCGAGGCAAAAATAATTTTCGCTCGTTTTAAAATTTTACTCCAACTCGTTCTTTCATAAAATTTTCAATATTTTCAAAAAAATAACACTAAATAGACCATGATGACGCAATTTTTTTGAACTTAAAATTTTATGCTATGTGAAGTCAGGCCAGAAGATTAAGCTAAAATATTATTATTGTCAGAGTTTTATATTTACATTTTTTTGGTGTTTGTTAGTTATAAAAAACCCATAAGCGCGGTCGTTTTTGGAAAAATAGTAAATCGTTTATACTGTTGATTAAATACGGTTAATGAAATACCGTTAATTAAATACGGTTAATTCAATACGGTTAATTTAATACGGTTGATTAAATACTGTTAATTAAATACTGTCAATTAAATACGGTTAATTTAATACGGTTGATTAAATACTGTCAATTAAATACGGTTAATTTAATACGGTTAATTAAATACTGTTAATTAAATACGGTTAATTTGATACGGTTATATTTCGGAAACATTCATCTTTTCCAAAGTGTTTAAACATTCTAGAATTATTTGAGTTTCAAAAAATTTAGCCGATTTGAGTAAAGATGATTTACTATCTAACCATCATTTTTAAAATTGGACCTTATATATTTACAATATCTCACTCTTTTGATCAAAATCTGCAGTATAAAAATTACCGTTTCAGCGTTTATAAAAAATAAGGGAACGGGTCATTGTTGAGCATTTTTAGCAAAATTAAGAGTCACTTCACCATCTTACACATGAATGTGTAGCCGCTATTATAAGCTTTAACGTAGGATAATTTTCCGCAGCAGAATCAGAACTCCGGCAGGGATCCGACGAACCACTAGACTCCAAGACTTTGGCAGATGGCTGTTTGCCGCAGATTATCTTTCATTTCATTTTCTCCATCAAGTTTCCACAAGCTTTCTCCCATTTCGCTGAAATGATTTACAAAGTTTTCGGAAAATTCCGCATCACATTCGCATAACGATTTTCTTGCCAGTCACCGTTTGTTGTTTTCTTTCAATGGTTTGCAAAAACAATTTGATAAATAATTTGTTTAAAATTTGTATTTAATTAATTTCGCCAAAAATTTCGTTCAAAATACGCTTTTTTAGTAGAAACGTTCAAGATTATCAAAATATTTTGTAAACAAAAGTTTAAAATTGTTGTCAAATTACGAAAAACGATGACAAAAATTATTTCAAATATGGTAATAATGATTAACAAATAAATTATTAATTTATATATTGAGATATTTAAACTTATTAAAATCAAAAGGCAAACTTTTATCTTGTACAAGCCGTTAAAAAAGCTTGTTTAACTCAATTTTTAAAAAAATTTGAAATGAAGCTTTGACGATAACTTGATAATTTCTCCAGGAAAATCTTATTTACAAAAAAATCAAGTGGTCAATTATTTTTTCATAATTTGAATTTTCGTAAATGTTATAAATAAATCATTTTTTTTCAATTAATCAAAATAATCAAAATATTAAAAAAAATTGGAAGGGATATTTTCATCGAAATTTTCCTCATCTGAGCAGTTAAATAAAATATCAAAATCTACTTGAATCTCAATAAAAATTAATTAAGTGATAAAAATTTGTGCAACGGTGAAAATAATGATGCTATTTCTATGATAAATAGTTTTCAAATTCTGTAAAACTTCAATTGAATCAAAAGGTTGAAACAAAAAAATTAAAAAATCATTCGAAAATTTTATTAAAACTGAACAAATGTTAATCAAATCAAAAATTACTTAAATTCTTGCAACATTTCCTTATTTAGCAGTGTTGGACATGTAATACTCTGGTTCCATTCTTCTGTCTATTAACTTTTGCTTATAGTATTTAGTATGCTGGACTGAGATCGCATGTTATCTGGGCCAGTCACTTTGATGCAAGTGTGACATGCTTCAGTGCAAAACAACTTCGAATCGATCCATCAAGAGGTTTCCCTTTCCAGATGAAATGTTCAATATTGTTATCTGGCCAGCAGTGACATCCATATCATTAACCATAGTGTTAAAGTCTTTTGTACTGATTTAGAACCATTCTGGTCTTTTCAAATTCTCCCAAAATTCATTTTTTGTGAGAAGGATGAGTGATTCTCTGAGATCGTTGTTTACTACGGGGTGCGGGTCATCGGTCCATTCACTCGGTCCATTGTCGCACGAGAGGTTTTTACGTCGATTTCTTCGCGTTTCTTTTAAAATGCGGAAGAAGATAATGGATCAGATAACAAGAAACGTGAAAACTGAACTTCTCCCTACACCATCACACTCAAATTCCTGTTCAATAATCTGAAAAATTCATTAATCGTTGGACTAAATTGCGCGTTTTCGATTCTTTTTTATCAAATTTTAACACTGAGGAAGAAATAAATTTCAAAATTACACGTAAGCAATCTGCGTCCAATTAGTTTGTTTTAATTTCAATTTTTGTTTCAAACTAATTACATTCTGATATATGTGTGTTCGAAGAATTCCAGAATAAAAATTTGAAATTCAGGTTATTAAAACTTCCTATTTTGTCCGGAAAAAAGCAACATTCAAAATATTTTAAACCGGCGGGCGTGACATCGAGACTGTGATTTTATAGTGATCTTGAACTATTCTTTATGCTTAAGGGTATCCCGCGTTCCTACATTTTCTGCATAATAATAATAACATAAAATTGTACCAAATCATTGTTTATGTTTTGAAAACGCATAAAACAACCCAAATGACAACAAAAAAATTTTCGAAAATTTTGCGTTTTTTCGATTTTTTTTTTTCTTAAGTATTTTTCTCAAAATTATGTTCAAGAATAACGTTTGTGTCAAGTTGACCAACTAAACTTCGAAACTATCCGGCGTTGAACGTAAGCAACTTTCTCTTCAGTGTTCCTCAGCTTTCTTTTGAGCTTACTGTCGAAAAAATTGAAGCACATTTTTTTTCGGAATTCTTTCCGCGTGGGACCTTTGAAAAAATTTATATTTTTGTTTGGGGGTCGAAATCTGACAAAAACGCTCCTACCAAATTTTCTGTTTGTTTAGAGCTAGCTTTTGCAAAAATTTGAGTAATTTGAAATTAACCTAGGAGGAGTAGGAAATTTCTGATAGAAAAAAGTCCCAAAAACTGGTATTTTGACGTTTTTACGTATTCTAGAATATATAGCACTTATCGACAAAAGCTCTCCTAACCAAGTTTGTTTACTAAATGTATTTCAGGTTTCTGTTAAATTTAGGTTTATTTCAAAATATAACCTCAGAGGAGTAGATTTCGGTTTTGGCTTAGGTGGCTTTGTGCCGCTATGTGTGAAGGAGGTGTCATACAAAAAAGTTTTAGACAAATTTTTTTTGCAGTTGAAAGGCTAGTTCTACCAAACTGGCAATCATGAATAATATCCTTGACGCCGTGTTGTCGCTAATATTTACCTGCATCGAGATTATAAGTGATCAATTTACTGGATTCTAGCTTAAGGCCTCACACTGATCATCGGGAATCATTTAAGTCTCGACATTATCATTTTTTGTCTCGAAAATATCACCGCGTGAACAATTTCACGCTAAAGTCTCTTAATTTTTTGCTAAAACTCACCGGCTGAAGATGATGTTGGGCAGATGCAATAGCGGCGAGGGTTGAAAATAATCTCATTTTTATGAAAATTTTATGTTACTATAAATATAGTATATATTATTCAAGCTAACAAAATTATTTTCCAAATACTAAGGATATCAGATAGATAGTACCTTTCATAATTTTTGTGCTCTGTTTATAGGTAAGGGCGCCATATCAGTGAGTAATAACTGCGTAGCGACATCCTTCTTGTTAGGAGCTTAAGTTTTATACCCCCCAACACTATGGCTGGCTTTTAAAAGGTCAACGATTTCATATTTTAGTACAATCCGTAATTTTTTGGTTTTTTTATATCTTTTTTTCACATTTTGTTAATATCCCGGCCCTACTTACTTACAAAACCACTACTAATGTTTAGGCTAATTCAGGGCTGCGGATAATAACAAAAGAGTTGATAAAGGGATATAGTTTATATAATTTTCGTTTTTGAGATTTCTTTAATTAAGGTTAACTTATTCCAAAGAATACAATTTAATATCAAATAAAATCTTATCTACGAGGTTTCGGATTTATTTCCATATCAGTATGATTTAGACAGTAACAAAGTTAAATAAATACAAGACTTGGCGAATTCTAGAAGTTCAAAAATTTGTTAAGAAAATTTTTTTTGGACTGAAATAGTTTTTAAAAATAATATTAATTTATTTGGTTTCGATGTTTCAGCTATTAAGCAATCACCAAGGAACTTAAAAACAGATTTTATACAGTTATTATATGAAGTTATTAAAAATAACCTGAACTACACGTGATGTCAAACTGTTTTGAAAATAAAGCACCAATTAAAAACATGACAATTGTGTTTGAAAATTAGGAAATAGCACAAGAGTTTAAACGTTCTAGAAAGTTAAACTGAATTAAGAAATCAGAAATCTTAAATTGAAGAATAACAATTTTTATTACTCAGTGTAGTAATCTCGAAAAATAATTGAGACATTTTTTTAAATTTGCATAAGATAGGCCGTAATGAGGGCAACCAAAATAAAGTTTAAAATAAAATATGAATTTAAGAAATTATGCAAAATTTAACGTAATTATGCAAAAACGCAAAAAATTGTCCGTTATCAAATTTTCGAGCACAAAAGGAAATTATAAGGCATTTATTGAACTAATTAAAGTTGTTACGGTGGTTCAGGAACCAGAAAGAAAATGGAAGAATTTTCTTGTAGAAATTCTGAAATTTTGATATTTGAATTCATAAAATTCAAAAATTTATCTATTTTGATAAAAATTGATATATTGAAAAACTCGGAAAGCGTTTGATGATAAAGTTATGTTTAACTATAAGCATTACTATGTACATTTGGCGATTTTGAAGTTATTTGGAAAGATGAATTACATGAAATTGAACCTTTTATAAGTAAAAGTACTTATTATAAATTAACTTCCCAAATCGAAGCTTGGAAAAGGGATGATGGTTTGTTCGAAAAAACACAAAACTGGCAATTCTTTTCGTGGAAAAAGATCAGTGGCTAAATTCTATTTGCAGTGGAGCAAAAAAGTATTAAGTGGAAATTTTTAATAAATTCAAACCTGATGAATTATTGAAAGACTCCAAGCAAAAAATTTCAAAAGATGGTTTTGCATAAAGAAATGTCAATTTTACTCAATTATATGGCTATTTTTTTTCCAGAAATATTAAACGCTAGATAAGTTCAAATTATATTTTTCAGTAAGATTCGAATTCACTTATGACATCATTGCTTATTTAAATTTCAAAATCTTGAATCCAGCATTTTGAAAATGCTGATAAGCATATTGTCCAATTCCTGAAAGTATTTTTGCAAGTTATTATGATTTTTCGTGCTAATCGATGAAAAGTTCTAAAATCTTTTAATTTCGTTACATAGCTCATAATGAGCTGCTAATTTCATGGCAACGAATGTCACGTATCATGAAAACCCAAAAAAATAAACTTGTCATAAAAATCGATATTGAAAATTACGAGAAAGTTGCAGCCAATGACAACTCCGGATTTAAGCCTTAGCCAAATGGAATTGGGATAATCTGGAGTGCCCACCAAATCATTTTTATCGGATTTTGCATCATTTAGGAGGTAGTCCGTCGCTCAATTAGGCACAGAGAGAAAATTCTCGAATCTTATTGTAATGACTTTTTTTAGGAAAATAAAGAAAATAACAAACTTTTGTTACTCTTTTTATTAATAAATGGGTCAAAAATGCTCTTTTTACGGTTTCAAAATATTTTATGATAAGTAAGTTAAAATTTCTTGATTTTTAAAATTAAAACACGATTCATAGATATCTGAGATCCAAAAACTCTGATGCAGAAAACTCTCTGGCCTGATCTGCACGGACTTCTTCAGCTGCCAGATTTATGTACCACCTAATACCGCTCCATACCACGCAAACCTACGCAATTTTCACGATTTGTAGCTTAGATTCTTCAAGTGCTCATATCGCCCGAAATTCGTGAACGTTTGAAATTTTTTTAAAGCCAGAATTTCCTAAAATCTTTTTTTTTTAATTTTTGTTCATTTGCGTTTGGTGCAAAACTCTAATTTTACGCATTTTGGTTGGTAATTCATTGAAAATTACATCTAAACTTCTTATCAATTAAAATTTTTTTAAATAGACATGCTGTATATAAATAGCCACTTTATCGGCAAAAATACATTTACGTTTTATTACTGTGTTTAAATAGAAGCATTTATTTACCACAATGCATTATTCAAACATAGTGAGCAACTTTTTTGTTTCTCTGAAACAGTTACACTTCAAAATTTATTTTTTCTAAAAATACTCTTCATTTTAAATTTTATGTGATTTTGATATGAATAAAAGTAAGGAAACTTATTATAGATATTTTCATATGAATTGAAGGGCTTCGGTTGACAAATCATTGACTTTTTGAAAAATACAAACAACGCGGAATACCAGCAGTTAATCAAAGCCCTGCATGACACTATAAGCAATTTCATTGGTCAAATTTGGGTTTATTAATAATCGAATCCGAATTTTTCGATTGGTCACGATTGTCGGTTAAGGGCCCGGTTTCAATATGATTACCCGCCCTCAGCGTACAAATCCTAAATATTTGAATGATACAAACAACGCAAGATATTATCACCCAATCAAAACCCTTGATTGCGGAATAGGCCGATTTCATGGTCAGATTTCGCATTTTTTTCAAATATTTAGGATTTGTTCTCTAGGGGCGGGAGATTCATATTACCACCATGGATTGTGATGAAACTGTATATAACAGTATGATTATATTGCTCGATCCAGTGCGATCTTTGTCCTTCTATCCTTTTACTATTAAAGTCGACGTTCTGAGCTTTGCAAATATTATGAACGACAAAATTACTCAAATTATCACTAAAACTTCATAAATAAACCTGCATTTCAATTTCAAACACTCATAAACTTTTTTATACTTTTCAGCAATTCTCGATAGAATATTTATTTATTGTTTTTGAATTCACAAATAAAAATCTTCGTGCTGAACAGACGTAATACGTTTTTCATTTTTTAAGTAAATTGCTTCTTTATATACAGAATTGAACTCCAATGCTTTGTTGCAAGTTCCAGCAATTCGTGTTTCGTTGAGTCTAACTCCAAGGATTTCTTCTGTTATCTTTGAAAACCTAGGTCTTTGGGCAATGTTCAATTGCGTCCGTTATTGATATAAGCATTTGTTCACTTTTGACCTTAGAAGAAAAGATTCGGTTAAAACCCAATCGCGCGCGGAAAAATAATTTTCGCTCGTGTTTAAATTTTACTCACTCATTTTTCGTACGTTATTTCATAAAATTTTCAGTATTTTCAAAAAAGTAACCTAAATAGACCATGATCACGCATTTTTTTGAAACTGTGAAATTTATGCATTGTGTAGTGTAGGCCAGAAGATTAAGCAAAAATATTATTATTGTCAGAGGTTATTATATTTACATTTTCATAGGGTTTGTTAGTATACAAAAAAACTCATTAGCGCGGTCGTTCTTGGAAAAATAGTAAGTGAATTCTGCTAATTATTACTGTTTTATCGTATACGATTAATTAACGGTTTTAATGGCATAAAATACGTTAATTAAATACGGTTAATTAACGTATTAGATACGGTTAATTAAAAGCGTTCTAAAGTTTATTAATACGTTATTAATGTAATTAAATACGGTTAATTAATACGGTTTATTTAATACGGTTAATTAAATTACTGTTAATAAATACGGTTAATTTGATGACGGTTATATTTTGGGAACATTTCCCAAACTTTCAAAATGTTTAAACATTCTAGAATTATTGAGTCAAGTTTTCAAAAAATTAAGCCAATGAGAGCTGTTACTATCTAACCGTCATTTAAAATTGGACTACTAGGTCTATATTATTTACAATATCTCACTCTTTTGATTCAAAATCCCAAGTGATGAAATTTACCGTTTCAGCATGTTCAAAGAGATACAGAGACGTTCGTTTTTTAGCAATTTTTAATTCAAAATTAAAGAGTCACATTCACCGTCTCACCATGAATGTGTAGCGCTATTATAAGCTTTTAACGTTGGATAATTTCCGCAGCAAGAATCAGAACTCCGGCAGGGGTCCCGACGAACCGACTAGCTCCAAAAACTCTTGGCAGATGGCTGTTTGGCGCCAATTATCTTCATATTCATTTTTTTTCCATTATTCCACAAAGCTGTTCTCCCATTCGCTGAAAATGATTTACAAAGTTTCGAAAATTCTCGATCACTATTCGCATAAGATTTCTTGCAGTCACCGTTGTTGTTTTCTTTTCAATGTTCAAAAACCAATTTGTGATAAATTAATTTATTTGAAACTTGGGTATTTAAATTAATTTCAGTTCAAAAAAGCCTTTCAGGTAAGAAACGTTAAGAGTATTCAAAAAATATTTTGTAACACAAAGTTTAATAAATTTTGTACAAATACGAACAACAATGAAAACAATTATTTAAAATAGAGAATAATGATTAACAACCAAAATATAATTTTTAATATTGAGATAATTGTTCAAAAAATCCATTTTCAAATCAAAAAGGCAACTTTTTTCTTGAACAAGCGTATGAAGTAACTTATAGCGAGTCAGTTAGCTCAATATCTTTTGAAACTTTTTTGAATGAAGCTTTTTGACGATTAACTTTAATAATTTAAGATTTCAAAGAAATAGTCAATTTTACGAAAAATCAAGTGTTCATATAATTTTCTATTCATTTTGATGTTTTGACATTTTTTAAATTTAATAATTTTGCTAATTAATCAAATAATCAATAATGATTGTTATATTTTCATCAAAATGTTCGCTCATATGAGCAGTAATCAAAGATGTTAAATGTACTTGAATCTCAATAAAAAATGGTAGTGATGAACTTGAAGAGTTAACAAAAAAATTTTCGATATTTTTAATAAATGGTTTCAAAAATTCTGTTAAATTTTTAGTTGGTATGAGATTTTTGAACAACGAAATTTAAAATTCTTTGAAAATTTTTTATAAAACTACCAAAAATGGTTTTCGAGTCAAAAAATATTAGTTAAATTCTGGGAACATTTTCCATTTTTGTTAAGAGTTGTTGCAACACGTTATACTCATTGCTACCATCCTTCATGTTATTAACTTTCTGCCTGTTGTATTAGTACTGACTGGATCGCATGTTTTTCTGGCAGTTCAATATTGATGCAAGTGTGACATTGCTTCATGCAAAACAACTCGGAATCGAGCCCATCAGAGGTTTACCCTTTCCAGATAAATGTTCATTATTGTTATCTGGCCAGCAGTGACATCCATATTCATTAACCATGGTTTAAAAGTCTTTTGCGTTGATTTTAGAACATCTGGTTCTTTTAATTTCCTCCCAATTCATTTTTGTGAGAAGTAGAGTTATTCTCTGAGATCGTTTTTTAGTTCGGAGTTGAGCGTCATTCGCCGTGAGAGAAAATCGTCGATGAGAGGTTTATATCGTCGATTTTCTCGGCGTCTTTGGATGCGGAGATGAGTGCTGATCAGATGTACAAAACCGTCGAATCAACTTCTCCTACACCAATTGCACTCAATCATCAACATTATCTAAAATAATAAATCGTCGGCTCCGTCGTATATTTGAGGGTTTCTGAATTTTTTTATCAGATACAAAACATTTGAGAAAATTACTATATTATTTTTAGTAAGCGATCTTATTCATTTGCTCGTTTATTTTTTGAGTATTTTTTCCATATTTTCGGTATCTTCGGAAATTCCAAGAGTTTGAAAAGTGTTACTTTTTTTATCTCTTCCGAATTTTAATAGTTTTTGTCAATTTGAATTTTTATCAACACTTAAGTTTTGCCTTAGCATTATTTCAGTCTTTTGTCTTAAATTGTTGAGTTTAGCCGTTTTTTGCGTAAAATTTAAAAAAGAGAAATTTTTAAAAAAATTTGAAATTCTTTTTTATTATTTGACGCGAAAGAATTCAAAAAAAGTCTGAAATTTACACTATCACTTTATTTCGTGCAAACCGTCCGTTTAAATATTTTAAAACACGCTTGGAATTCACAATGACATCGAAATTCGTAATTTCGACGCATGCTATATGCTTCAGGCTTCACACATGATCTTAAATCACTATAAGTTCAACAGATCATTTTTTGTCTGGACGAATATAACTACATGAAGCAATTTCACGCTAATCTCTGTAATCTTTAGCTTAAACTCACTGGCGAAGAACTGAAGTTGGCAGATGCAACAGCGGCGAGGGTTGAAAATACTCTCTGTTTATAAAATTAATTTGTATATATTATTCAAATAGCTAACAAAAGTATTTTTCAATATACTAAGATATCAGTAGGATACCCTTTTCATATTTTTGTGCCTCTTTATATAGGTGCGGCGCACATATCAATTTGAAGTTACATAAAGTGCGTTAGCGACATCTCAGTAGAGCTAAGTATACCCCAAAAAACTATGTCTGGCTTTAAGGGGTAGCAGCGGATGTGGCAGATCGCGTCAATTTAATTTACGAAAGAATTAGTTGGTTTATTTTTTTATTTGCTTATTATCGTTAGCTTAACCACAATAAATGTGTATTCACCTCATAAATCATTTTTTACTATGTTAAGGAACGATGATTCAAACTTTTATTTTATTAATTCGTGAGAAATTGTCGAAAAATTCAAAAGCATTATGAAAATTTTAATCATATTTTCGACCAAAATTTTTTCTGATTTTTTTTCAAATCTTTGAATTAAAAGAAAAAATAGCCACTTTAACTTTTTTCATGCAGTTTACCCATATTTTCTGACTGCTGTTTGAAAAAATTCATGAAAATGTTTTTGTCATTTTGTTGTCGACTCTTTGAAATATTATGAAAATTTATCGGCAATCAATGTCCAAAAATTTTAACTAGTAGTTTTTTTAATCTCTGTAAAAATCGGCCGAATCACTGTGAAATTTTCTGGTATCTATTTGGTTTCCGTATTTCAACCGATTCAAGGGTCAATGAATATCAGTTTTCTGAACTTCGATGAATTTACAACCCTTGCTTAAGGAACCGGTTTTGTGCCATTGGCACCATTTATATATTTTATTTTATCAAAAAATCTCAATTAAATTTGGTGTTAAGGCTACTTTTATTTTTGAAGTCAGGACATTTTTCAATATTTAAATCGCATTGAAGGTCAATTTGTTTCTAAAAAAGCTGTTTATCCATTTCATGGAAAAAAAACTTACATATTGAGGAAAATTTCTTCATGTGGATAATTTTCTCCCACTAATTAGTGCATAACACCCGACCCCATGTCTGAAGTTTATAATATGGTCCAAAAAAATCTCACAGTCGGGTTTCAGTTGGAATGAGTATCTCTNATATTTACAATATCTCACTCTTTTGATCAAAATCTGCAGTATAAAAATTACCGTTTCAGCGTTTATAAAAGATAAGGGAACGGGTCATTTTTGAGCAATTTTTAATCAAAATTAAAGAGTCACTTCACCATCTACACATGAATGTGTGGCGCTATTATAAGCTTTAACGTTAGGATAATTTCCGCAGCAAGAATCAGAAACTCCGGCAGGGGATCCCGACGAACCACTAGCTCCAAAACTTTTGGCAGATGGCTGTTTGGCGCAATTATCTTCATATTCATTTTTCTCCATCAATTTCCACAAGCTGTTCTCCCATTCGCTGAAATGATTTACAAAGTTTTCAGAAAATTCTCGATCACATTCGCATAAGGATTTCTTGCAGTCACCGTTGTTGGTTTTCTTTCAATGTTCAAAAACCAATTTGTGATAAATAATTTGTTTAAAATTTGTATTTAATTAATTTCCGCCAAAAATTCGTCAAAAATAGCTTTTTTAGTAGAAAACGTTAAGATTATCAAAAAATATTTTGTAAACAAAAGTTTAAAATTTTGTACAAATACGAAAAACGATGACAAAATTATTTCAAAATAGGTAATAATGAATTAACAAATAAATATTAATTTATAATATTGAGATAATTTAAAACTTTATTAAAATCAAAAAGCAACTTTTATCTTGTACAAGCGTAAAAAAGCTTAGTTAACTCAATTTTTAAAAAAATTTTGAATGAAGCTTTGACGATAACTTTGATAATTTCTCCAGAAAAATCTTATTTACAAAAAATCAAGTGGTCAATTATTTTTTTCATAATTTTGAATTTTTCGTAAATGTTTAAATAAATCATTTTTTTCAATTAATCAAAATATTAAAAAAAAATGGAATGATATTTTTCATCGAAATTTTCCTCATCTGAGCAGTTAAATAAAATATCAAAATCTACTTGAATCTCAATAAAAATTAATTAAGTGATAAAACTTGAACGGTTGAAAAATAATTATTTTATATTCTATGATAAATAGTTTCAAATTCTGTAAAACTTCAATTGAATCAAAAGATTTGAAACAAAAAAAATTAAAAATCATTCGAAAATTTTTATTAAAACTGAAAAAAATGTTATCAAATCAAAAAATTACTTAAATTCTGTGAACATTTTCCTTTTTGTTAAGAGTGTTGGCACATGTAATACTCATGGTTCCATCTTCATGTCTATTAACTTTTGCTTTGTATTTAGTGCTGACTGGATCGCAT
>SCLH01000321.1:0-70084 GCA_004367855.1 Oikopleura vanhoeffeni | reverse complement strand
TTGGCAGATGGCTGTTTGGCGCAATTATCTTC
The DNA here is from genome assembly GCA_004367855.1 of Oikopleura vanhoeffeni. Classification (NCBI taxonomy): domain Eukaryota; kingdom Metazoa; phylum Chordata; class Appendicularia; order Copelata; family Oikopleuridae; genus Oikopleura; species Oikopleura vanhoeffeni. The sequence continues at coordinate 70,052 of SCLH01000321.1, read as the reverse complement.
ATATTCATTTTTTTCCATTAATTTCCACAAGCTGTTCTCCCATTCGCTGAAATGATTAACAAAGTTTTCGGAAAATTCTCGATCACATTCGCATAAAGATTTCTTGCAGTCACCGTTGTTGGTTTTCTTTCAATGTTCAAAAACAAATTTGTGATAAATAATTCATTTGAAATTTGTATTTAATTAATTTCAGTCAAAAATAGCCTTTTCAGTAAGAAACGTAAGATTATCAAAAAATATTTTGTAAACAAAAGTTTTAAATTTTGTACAAATACGAACAACAATGAAAAAATTATTTAAAAATAGAGAATAATGAATTAACAACAAAATATTAATTTTTAATATTGAGATAATTGAAAAAATTTTTAAAAATCAAAAAGCAACTTTTTTCTTGAACAAGCGTATGAGAACTATAGCGAGTCAGTAAGCTCAATCTTTGAAACTTTTTGAATGAAGCTTTGACCATAACTTTAATAATTTAAGATTTCAAGAAATATCAATTTTACGAAAAATCAAGTGTTCATATAATTTTCTATCATTTTGAATGTTTTGTACATTTTTAAATTAATAATTTTGCTAATTTATCAAAAAAATCAATAAATTGATTATATTTTTCATCGAAATGTTCCTCATATGAGCAGTAATCAAAAATGTTAAAATGTACTTGAATCTCAATAAAAAATGGATAGTGATGTAACTTGAAGAGTTAACAAAAAATTTTTCGATATTTTTTAATAAATGGTTTCAAATTCTGTAAATTTTTTAGTTGGATGAAGATTTTTGAACAAACGAAATTTAAAATTCATTTGAAAATTTTTTATAAAAACTCAACAAAAATGTTTTCGAGTCAAAAAATTAGTTAAATTCTGGGAACATTTTCCTTTTTGTTAAGAGTGTTAGCACACGTTATACTCATTGTACCATCCTCATGTCTATTAACTTTTGCTTTGTATTTAGTACTGACTGGATCGCATGTTTCTGGCCAGTCAATATTGATGCAAGTGTGACATTGCTTCAGTGCAAAACAACTCGAATCGATCCCATCAAGAGGTTTACCCTTTCCAGATAAATGTTCAATATTGTTATCTGGCCAGCAGTGACATCCATATTCATTAACCATGGTTTTAAAGTCTTTTGGTCTGATTTTAGAACCATCTGGTCTTTTCAAATTTCCTCCCAAATTCATTTTTGTGAGAAGTAGAGTGATTCTCTGAGATCGTTTTTTAGTTCGGAGTTGAGCGTCATCGCCGTTGAGAGAAAATCGTCGCATGAGAGGGTTTATATCGTCGATTTCTTCGGCGTCTTGGAATGCGGAGATGAGTGCTGGATCAGAGGTACAAAAACCGTCGAAATCAACTTCTCCTACACCATTGCACTCAAAATCATCAACATTATCTAAAAAATAAATAAATCGTCGGGCTACCGTCGGATATATTTGAGGGTTCTGAAATTTTTTTATCAAGATTCAAAAATTTGAAAAAAATGTACTATATATTTTTAGTAAGCGATCTTATCATTTAGCTCGTTTGATTTTTGAGTATTTTTTCCATATTTTCGGATCTTCGAAATTCCAAGAGTTTGAAAAGTCGGACTTTTTTTATTCTTCCGAATTTAATAGTTTTTGTCAATTTGAATTTTTAATCACACTAAGTTTTGCCTTAGCATATTTCAGTCTTTTGTAAATTGTTGAGTTTATCCGTTTTTTTGTAAAATTTAAAAAAGAGAAATTTAAAAAAATTTGAAAATTTTTTTAATTTATTTGACGCAAAGAATTCCAAAAAAAGTCTTGAAATTTACACTTATCAAACTTTATTTCGTGCAAACGGTCCGTTTAAAATATTTAAAACCGCGTGAATTACAAGTGACATCGAAAGTTCGGTAATTTCGACCATGCTATATGCTTCAGGCTTCACACATGATCTTAAATCACTATAAGTTCAACAGATCATTTTTTGTCTGGACGAATATAACTACATGAACAATTTCACGCTAAAATCTCTTTAATCTTTAGCTTAAACTCACTGGCTGAAGACTGAAGTTGGGCAGATGCAACAGCGGCGAGGGTTGAAAATACTCTCATGTTTATAAAATTAATTGTATATATTATTCAAAAGCTAACAAAAGTTATTTTTCAATATACCAAGATATCAGATAGGTAGTACCTTTCATATTTTTGTGCTCTGTTATACAGGTAAGGGCGCCATAATCAATTTGAAGTTAATAAGTGCGTAGCGACATCTCAGTAGAGCTAAGTATACCCCAAAACACTATGGCTGCTTTAAAGGTCAACGATTATCATGTTTTTAGTACAAATCCGTATTTGTTGTTTTTTTAATAGTTTAATAACTGTGTTTGATAACAAATTTTATTTTGGGGTATGGTGAGGGTCACAACGCAAAGTGAAATCGACTCTTCATACAAGACGTATATAACCTACCCTAAGAGTACAGAGCCTGAATATTTAAATGATACAAACAACGCAAGATATCAGCACCCAATCAAGACGCTGGATTGCGGAATAGGCCGATTTCATTGGTGAAATTGAACCAATCAAACGCTCAGAATCAGATGTAGTCTGAGGGTCGGTAATCCATATCTAGAATTCAAAATTTGAGGTGACTTTCGGAGTAAAATGGCAATTGAAACTTTAAATCGATGATTTGAGCAACTTCTCAACGAGCTCCAATTTTAATTGCGCCGGAAAATTTTAAGGTTTCCGAATTATACGTCGATCAGCATAAAATTCATAGAAACTTTCAAAAATACTCCAGGAATTGGAAATGTGCTCATCAGCATGTTCAAAATGCTGGATGATAAATTATCAAAATGGATCAGCTCATTTTTTGGCAAAAGACGTCCACGTATCATGAAACCAAGCATTAAAATTAAAAAAAANATCGTTTTTGTAGTTCGGGTTGAGCTTCGCCGTTGAGAGAAATCGTCGCTGAGGTTTTATCGTCGATTATTCGGGTCTTGGAATGGCGGAGTGATGCTGGATCGAGGAAATAACCTCGAAGTCAACTTTCCTTACACATTGCACTCAAATCCAACAATTATCTAAAATAAGATAATCGTCGGGCTCCGTGATATATTTGAGGTCTTGAATTTTTTCAGATTCAAAAATTTTGAAAAATTACTATATTTTATTGTAGCGATCTTTATCATTTAAGCTCGTTTGTTTTTGAGTATTTTTTCCATATTTTTCGGATCTTCGAATTCAGATTTTGAAGTCGGCTTTTTTGTTTCTCGAATTATCGTTTTTCAATTTGAATTTTACTACACTAAGTTCTGCCTAGCAGTATTTCAGCTTTTGTAAATGTTGAGTTTATCGTTTTTTTGTAAAATTTAAAAAAAGAGAAATGCTAAATAAAAATTTGAAATTTTTTTCATTTATTTGACCGCAAGAATTCCAAAAAAATTTCTTGAATGACAGCTTATCACACTTTATTCGGCGCTGCAAACTGTCCGTTTAAATATTTAACCGCTTGATTACGTGAGTCGAAAGTTCAGGGTAATTTCGACGCTGCATATGCTTCAGGCTTCACACATGATCGTTAAAGCACATAAGTTCAAGATATTTTTGTCTGACGAAATATAACCTACATGACATTTCACGCTAAATCTCTTATATCTTTGCTTAACTCCATGCTGCGATGACAGTTGTGCAGAATGCAGACAGCGGCGGGTGTTGACAATATCTCATGTTATCAAATTAATTGTATTATTATTCAAAAGTAACAAGTTATTTCATATTGACTGATATCAGATAGTGTACTTTCAATTTGTGTCTGTTATATGAGTAAGGGCGCATATCAATTTGAAGTTTAAGAAGGTGCGTAGGCGAAATTCGTGAGCTAAGTATACCCAAAACCTATGATCGGTTTAAGGCGCGTAGCACAATGTGGCAGACTCGCGTATTTAATTACGAAAATAATTAGTTGGTTATTTTGTGTTATTATCGTTTAGTTTAACACTAAATGGGTATTCCACCTCATAAAATATTTTTTATTATTTAAGGAACGATTTGAGTTCAAACCTTTTATTTCCCTATAATCGTCAAATTGTCGAAAAAATTCAAAGCCTATGAAATTCTACTCTTTCTTCGACCAAAATTTTTCTGATTGGTTTTTCAATCTCTTGAATTACGATATAAAGCAAGCAACTGTTAACTTTTTTCATGATGTTTAAACATATTTTTCTACGCTGTTTAGAAAAAAATCATGAAATGTTTTTTTGTTCATTTTGTTGTCGCTCATTTAGAAGATATTATGCAAATTTTCGGCAATCGAAGTCCAAATTTTTACTAGTAGTTTTTTTATCTCTGAAAATCAGCCGATCACGTGTGAAATTTTCTGTAGGTTCTATTTTGGCTTTCCGTATTTCACCGATTGCAAGGGCATGATATCGTTCTGAATTCTGATGCAATTAGCAAACATTGGCCTTAGGGACGGAGTTTGTGCCTTTGCACGCATTTATATAATTTTATTACTCAAAATTCAATTTAATTTCAGACGCGGTGTATTAAGGCACTATCAATATATATATGAAATCAGACATTATCATATTTAATCGCAATTGAAGGTCAATGTTTGCTTTTCCTAAAAGCTTGTTTTATCATTTTCATGAAAAAACTTTAACATTTAATTGGGAGGAAATTGCTTCAGTGGAAATTATTTCCGACTATTAGGCATAAGCTCACCCGACCAACTGTCTGAGTTTTATAACTATTGGTTTCGAAAAAAAAATTCACATCGGTCAAGGTGGAATGGTCATATGAACGAAGTGGGTTTTTTGATGCTTTTTACAGCCTAGTAAGTATGTGAAAAAAGTTTAATATAAAACGTTGGCAAGTATGGACACTCCTTTTAGAAAAACAAATATAAAATTGTATCACTTTTTTTCTTTCAAAAATCGCCTCACGAAAAAGTACCATCTTCACATCGGCTCTACCCCCTTAAGGTTCAACACGTTACTTCGTGTTTTTAGTACAATCCGATATTTTGTGGTTTTTTAATAGTTTATAACTGTGTTTGAACACAATTTCTTTTGGTTTGGTGGGTCACCACGCAAAGTGAAATCGACTCTTCTACAAGACGTATATAACATTCAGAGTACGAGCCTGAAATATTTAAGTGATACAACAACGCAAGATTCAGCACCAATCGAAGAACCGCTGATGCGGAATAGCCAATCATGGTAAATTGAACCAATACAACGGCTCAGAATCAGAGTGTCTAGAGGGGTTCGGTAATCCATATCTAGAATTGAACATTTGAGCGGTTTGACTTTCGAGTTAGAATGGCATGAAACTTTTAAAGTCCGAATGATTGAGCCAACTCTCTCAACGAGCTCCAATTTTTAATGTGCGCCGAAAGTTTTAAGGTTTCCCGACTTATACGTCGATCGCATAAAGTCATTAGAAACTTTCAAAAATACGCCAGGATGGAATGTGCTCATCAGCATGTTACAAATGCTGGATGATAAATTATCAAAATGGATCAGCTCATTTTTTGGCAAAAGACGTCCACGTATCATGAAACCAAGCATTAAAATTAAAAAAAAAAAGATTTAATTAACGGGAGAATTGCCGCCAATGAAAACTAGGAATTTAAGCATAAGACAATAAAATCAACGCGAATTGGCGCGGTCATCAAATCATTATTTCGGATCTCGCATCATTTCAGTGTTCAAGGTCTGTAGGTAACTGATCTAAATCAATATTCAGTTTAATTATTTTCATTTGCGTTTTCCATGAGTTCAAAATATGATATTTCTTTAACGACTTTTTGTGAATCTAGGTCCTAGATTTTTGGATGTGCGGGCTGAAAAGCGGCCACATGAGTGGCTAGGAGGGGTCTCAGGAGTGTTCGGACTAGCCCCATCAACCCTCACATCCAAGATTCACAAAAGGGCGTTAAAGGGATATGCTGCATATCAAAAAATATACTTGGGTAAGGATAAATACTTAAGAGGGTCAATGCATTTTGACAGATACGGATAGGGGTTCTTGATAAAAAACTTTTTACTGGGTTTATATATTCTTTTCAATATACCTGGTATATTATACCATCTTAGTAATGTTTCATAATCCAGGCAACTTTTGTAACTACAGAATTTTGAATTATTGCTTTTTTTGAAAATTTTCAGTTCAAATTATAGTTTTCGAATTTGACAAATTATGAGAATGTTTTGAAAAAAGTTCCGCAAAATTATTAAAAGTCCCTCTTTTTTTTTATTTTTTTGCACTTTTTGTTCAAAATTAAATTAAAAAATTTCTATGCCATTTTCTTATTCGCGTAACAGTGACCAACATACATTTTCATATGCTTTTTTAAAATCCTATTTCATGGTTTTGTGATTTTCGGTCAAATTAATTGAAAGTATTTTCAAAATTTTCCTTATTTCTTGTTCAAAAATTTTCAAACTTATTTTTCTCTAATCACCAGCTGAAAATATTGAGGATGCCACCTTTTACTACATTCTAATATGTCCTCGTTTTGCTTCTTCGCTCTTGTTTATACTCTGAATCATACCTGTTCAAACGAAACTAAAGTTTGGCAGAAATCCATCGAAGCCTTCTATCATACAGAATTAAAAAAATTTCTCACACTCAAACAGGCCAAGTTGGTAAGCCGACCCATCCACCGTATAAAATTTCATAAAGTAAACTCACGAAAAATAATATTTATTTCGATGCGCTTAAATTTTGGTTTCTTTCGTTTTTTTTAATTTAAAATTTCAATTTTGACGTAAAAATCGTATAAATGTAAATTGAACAAATTTATAACGGTGGTCGAGACCGTTTTTTAGGGTTCCTGGTAAATAAAAGATAGAAAATAAATTTTACTGTAATTTAAACACCTTTGATAGCTAACGCGCGTCTTTTGAGTGTTTTTTCAAAAGACATTTTATAAAGTAAAAATAATCGATCTGAAAAAATCAGATCAAACAAAGTGAGCTCAAAAGTGGCAATTTCCGTTCGAAAAAGTTTTCACCCAAAAATTTCAAAGTAGTAAAAATTTCCACATCAAGACAAAAAAAAATGAAAAAAGTGGAAATCTGTCAAAATATACCGACTTGTTTTTAAAAAAGTGAAAATTCATTGTAATATATACAGTATATAATATACAGTATATATATTATTTACTGTATATTTCTAAAATCAAGTTGTCACTGCTTTTTTAACAGTAGCAAAAATTGTGTTAAAAATTTCCAGACAAATTATTTTATGAAACTTTATTATAATGAGACATGCATGAATTCAAACATAATGAGCAACAATCTTTTTTTCAGAAATAATAACAGTTAAAAATATTTTTTTTCTGAAAATATCTGACATTTTTAATTTTATGTGATAAGGATTCAATTTTCACGAGCTCCAAATTAAAATTTTCTATCTTGAATCGCCGATGATTCGCCGTCAAATTGTTCAAAGTTAATTTTAACAAAGTTTGCCGATATAATCAGTCCTAGTTTCTTTGCAATTGGGTTAAAAACCGAAAAACTTCTTTTTGACACTCTTGGAGTTCAAATTAAAAATACTTTCTGTTAGAATCCTTGTGAGCATTTCCTCACTTCAAAGCCTTTTATATGGGGTAGACTCAACTCCCCAATATTGATTTGTAAATTTCCATTGATTGAGCAGGCTGGAAAATTTGGTGGTATTTGAAAATAAATTTGATGACCTTAAAGTTGACATCCAACTTTGTTCTCTGAATCGCGAGAAGCCAAGTGAAAAAACTTTCACTGCTGTTTGCAAAGTGAAGAAGTACGCTGGCGCTCGATTTGCATCTTTTAGACAACTGGCTAACTTATTTTATATAAAGTTTAACGGAAGATTATTTTTTCTTCAAGATGGGTCAGTATAATTGGTACCCAATTTTGACTTTTAAAATTTCCTTATTTGAAGCGTCATAGCGTCCACCCTAATGCTATCCCTTTTGGATAGCGAGTAAAATGCCTTACACATAATGAGTAAAATGCCTTAAAAAAAAGGAGTGAAATGTCTTAAAAAAAACTCAATAACAAATATCGATTAATGCGTAGGCGGGACATAGCAAAATGCCTTAATAGTGTAATGCCTTAATTTTGGTAGTATAATGCCTTAATTTTGAGAGTTTAATTAATATTTTTTCAAAAATTCTAGTTTTACAAAGAAAACAGTCCTCAAAGTTTTCAAATTTTCTCTATTTATTTTCACAATGGATTCGAAAAATGTAATTTTTGGCGTTTCCCGTTGAAGGGGTTACTGGTCGCTGAAATTTACTTTTTTGGATTAGAAATCAGCCTAACAGAGAAACTATGGGNGGGCAAGAAAAACTTATTTGAACAAATGGTAAATTTCCAAACTCTAAAATTTTTATTTATAATTGAAACTAAATCATTAAAAAGAATTCCTCGTAAAAAATCCTGAAATAAAATGTTCCAGAGCTAACTTAGAAATGTTAATGATGTTCACATCAGGAATAAATTAAAAAAACGGGTTCAGAAGACACTTAACAAGAAATTCTGTACCCTCCGGTCCAGTTGAGCACCTTGTATGACATAACTATTTTTTGAGCCGCGAGACCACCACATTTTTCTTGGCTGATTAAGTTGATCTCCTTAAATTTAGATTCATTTTTTACACATACACTGACGGTTAGTGACGTATCCCAAAAATAAAAAGTAAAACATCGTACGTAACTTTAATCGAATCAAAGTTGAAAGTCAAAAACTTTGAACTGGCAATACATACCGGAAAAATAAAATAATTTTTTTTGTATTTGCAGATAAACAATAATAATTTTTCGTTGCAAAGAAATTTACGGTTATTTTATGCCAGTTTTGCTGTGTTTGAAACTTTTGCTCGAGTCCGTCTCGAACCAAGTTTTTTGTTGTCAAGGGTTTAATTTTCATTAAAATCATAACAGAAACAGATAATTTGAATATTGACATTTTTATGATATCAATAAGTTTAAGTATCAATATTGTTTTTTTCATAACATGGAGAGAAAATTCTTTTTAAAGACTTTCTAAATGCGATATGACAAAGTAAAGTTTGGAATGTATCAGGAATAATTTTGTTTATTTTTAGCAAATTTTTTTTTAAACGAATTGTTCAAAATGGTTTCAAAAAATACTACCAAAAAATAAATTTTAGGGAACATTTGTAACGAAACAGTACATAGCCGGGTAGAATTTTTATCGAATATAATTCTTATCTTTGAACATGAGGTTATTTTATTTCTCGCCGTTAATATACGAAATAATGTTTTGAAATTTGTATTTGATATACAAAAATCTTTTCGAGCAAGATTCTTTGTCAATGAATGAGGAATCTAAGCTGAAGGAGTCCTCAGTAAGGACCTGCAAATTTACTTTGAAACAAGCAAAAATTTTAAAGACTACTTTAGGCAAGCCCATCGCGGCGTAGCAGTTGTTATTAACTTTACAGCATGTCTATACTACAGCCGCAAGAACAATTCAAATAAAAAAAGAAGCCTCAATATCGGCTTTCAACAAAAATTCGCAAATAAAGGCAAGTTTTGGGGATATTGGACTGTTCGGCAATGTTGGGCAAATTTTCTTTGGTTTTAAAATGCGAAACGTTGGGCTTTAATAAGACGTTAGATTTGAAATGTTTTCAATTTTTGATAAAGAGTTTCACGATAGGTTTAAATTGAAGTGAAATATCAAAAATCGTGTAGAATTACAAAACAACAATCAAATGCAATTAATATAAAGATTCTATACACAAGTAGAATTGGCCAAATTCGATTATCCTTAATATGACGTTAATTTTATGACGCACTGTAAACTGATTTGTAATCAAAACTTTTAACGCCAACTGCAAATTACGACCGATAGTGGTCTCTATCTATGGATACTACCACCGCAATACCAATTTCTGCTCTTGTCAATAGCAAATTTCCATTTCAGAGAATTATTACATAATCCAAAACTCTTCTCCGTAAACTTCATTATTGAAGCAAGTTTTAAAGTTGGATTAGCTTCAGTGACCTGCCGATAACTTTTTTAGTTAGTATTTTTAGTCAATCGTGATTATTTAACATTATCAACGTCAAACATGCTATTATAAGATTTTTGGAAGAAGGCTGGTTATTAACGTGAGTTCACATTCATCGATTAGATAATTTTTATTTCCTTGATAAAACCGTGATCCCGTATTACTCTATTCTCTTGAGGAAAAATCCGCATCCAAATGCACCTTCCGATGGAATGGTGATATGAGATAGATAAGAATATCGGGAAAGGGATATGGCTACCCGTGCTTAGGGAGAAAACAATGTAGCACACATGAATTATTCTAAGAAGCCTTGAAGAAAGCGAAAAAAAAAGTTTGCACAAATATTCATACAAATTCATATATAATATATAGTCTATATTATATATGATAGACGATATATCGATTAACGATATATTGAATAAGCGGCTGCTTCTGGCACATATTAGCTTACTTTTAAAAGCCAAAATTTAAATATACTCGTAGTTCGCCTCTTGAAAACGACACCCATCCATTAAGGCCTTAGATAGCTGGAAACTCAGTACAACTATTTCAGAGAAAAAAATTTCAAAAATAATTGTCCGAATCTGACGATTTTTCGCAATTTTTTAACACAAACAGATTAATAAACAATTCAGTAATCTCCGAAAAGGAATCTAAAAATGTCCCAATCGTACCATCTTTGTTTTTTCATCTCAATTAACTATTTTGCTCAGTCTTCAGGTTTCAAGCTTTAAATTCAGATAGTCGTTTCAAACACGCCGAATATAGTTAATTTTGTCGAAAATAATAAATTAGCTTATTTTTCGACAAAATTTAAATATCGTTATCGATTTACATTTAACTCTTAACCCTTATCCGACCATGTTTAGCTAAGTTTATGAAATTTTTATCTGTTGGTAATACCTCTTCTGTTGATAACTCTTCTAAAATTACCGGAAAATATTTTACATATTCTGAGGCGCGGCTTACAAAACGGCTGGTAGGTGGTTACAACAAAAAAAAACTACGATTTGGCGAAATTTTGAAGCTTTTTTTCAGTTCTTTGGAAACACTCATGCGGAAAAGAAAAAAATAAAATTTTTTTTCACCCATAAATAAATTGCGGTCTGAAATTTTTCCCTTAAGTTTGAAAAAACAGCACCACTAAAACTGAGGAATAAAAAAAATTTTGGAAAAATTTTTGAGACGATAATCCGGATATCATAATTTGTCCCCGTGATAAGTCTAAAAATCTTGACGTGTTTTGACCTCAAAGACTTACACAAAAAAATCCAGACGAAGTTTTTGAACTTCTAAATTTAAGAAATGAAATAAATCCTTTACATGTAAAGATATAAGGCATCGTTTAATAAAATAATCACCAAATTTTAAACAGTACTGTTTCACATTCTGAATGCATAAAAAATCCTCAACCTATAGATGCAATAAAACGGGCATATGGACTCAAAAATCACAAGGAAAACATCCCATTGCGCCTATCGTGTCTTGTCTGAATCCATACTTCCGTTCTGAAGGCATTTCTTCAAAATTTTAATCTCAAACCGATCACAAAAAGTTGAAAATTTTCCGTAGAGTCAACTATTGAATTAAAAGACGACCTTTTGAAATTAAAGGCTTTAACTCGGAAGAGTACGAGATGTCAACTTTTGACTGTGTGAGTCTCTATAGCCTCTAATCAACATAGATCGAGTTCTAGAACACATTTTAAATATTATTTATTTAGAACCTACCATATATTTTCCACTAAGACAAAAATAGTCACAGTACAATAAAGTTCAAAACAGCCAGAAGTTTTGGAAACCCGCCATCCAGAGACACTTTAAAATACGTTCTTTAAAACCATTTTAACGGATTTTTATAATTTTCACGCATTAGACGGATTTTAAAACAAACTAGCGGATGCAGTATTGGGATCAAAGTTATCACCAGGCCTTGCAAATATTTTTGTAGTCTCTTTGGCAAGCAGACAATTATATAACCTGAAATCACCTCCGGTAAAATTCTCTACATTATTCGCCGCTATGTCGGACGATATATTTTGTATATTTACGTAAAGAAGAATAATCTATTAAAAAATTAAATAACTTCGACACGGAATTATATTTCACGATGAATACTATGATAAATTCGAAACTCACTTTTTTTGACACTTCGCGTCGTTTCTGAATAATAATAAATTCACGCTTGAAATGTTTAGAAAGCCCACGCCCCGACTGTATTACTAATTATCACAGCTCGGTATCGCCAAAATCGTTACAAAATTCGCCCCTTGTCGTGAATTATATCGTTGGTAACAATACAACGACAAATAGTGGTTCAGAATTAAAAGCCAAAAATTTTCCCGACCATCTGACAGTAAAAAAAGCGACAAAAGAATTTGACAATCCAAGATTTAGACGCATCACACTTTGGTCCTTACTTTCTCTAGTTTCAGAATGTTCGCCAATAGCGTCCCTCTAATATATAAAATATTTAAAAAATGTCACTGCCATTTTACAATTACATATAGTTTCACCACAATAAAACTTGCCAGTGTTATCTATCCACGTTAAAAACCCTAATTAACGTTTTTGCCAAATTACTTTTGTTTCTCTTTTTTTTTTGTGTCAATTTTTCCGTTCGAAAAATATTTTCTGTTTTCAACTCATACCTGAAGATGTAATAATAAATTCCGAAACGTTGTAAAAATACTAATTTTAAATATAGCAAAAACAAATATAAATCACAATGAAGAACAGAATTTTTTTTGTAAATCGTTAATTATTTCTTTTAGAAGTTTTGCAAAATATGAAATCTCGTTATCATTGGACTTTTAAAACCGGTTACGCCAGTGGTAATGACCATTATCACTTTCACTGGAGAATGCTTCTACGTAAATGAATACACAAAGAGAGTGACATATTTTCTGTAGGAAAAACGCAGAAAACAATAATCGAATACGAATTGTCTTGCATCCATATATAAATACTTAAAAGTCGAGTTGGTTGGTGAACTTTATAAAGGAATGTTTCGCCAATCATATACTGGACTATACGGTTACGCATTCCGAAGGTAACCGTAGAAGAAAATGAAGACGAAACAAAAAATGATTACGTTCTAAAAAAAATATTAATGACAAAACGCATATCCAAACCATAGTTAATCGGCAGGCCCTCCTGATAAAAAAACTGAAAACTTATAAATTTTTTTCCGCAATGTTAAAGAAGATTTTATAAGGACTACCGGCCTTGATTTTTAAATGCCAAAAAATCATACTGACAACGAGCTAGCCAATTTTTAATGCCATTAAAGGTCCATTTTCCCGAAACCACTCTTGTAACTTGCATTTTCACATAAAATAAACTGGAAAAAGTTATTTTTTTTTTTTTTTTTTTAAATAATAAAAGCCTAAAAAATCGAAGTAAAATTAATAAATTTCTTTATTTAAAACGATGTTTTGGCCTTTATTATTGCAACCAAGCTTGCCCTAAAGCAGGCAACGATTAAGTGCTCAAGCTTCTCAAATGGTCTTTTAGAATGTAGTGATACAACCACTTTTTGAGCACGAATCAGTTAATTTCAACAATTCTTTTTTACAATTAATAAAATATTATTTTTTCACCAAAAATGGTAAATTTTTTCGGGAAACCATTTCAAAATTTTCACATTGATTTGTTAACTGAAGTCACTCCGCAGTTAACAAGTAATCCTTGTTGAGACTTCTGAACGCAGTTTTTGCAAATAATTATAATCTTTGGCCACAATAAAGTTTTGTTCTTATGGTCACTGGATCCCACAAATTTTTTAAATGAAAGACGGAATAAATACCATATTTTTCCGCTGGGCTCAAAATTGGCAAACGTCGAAAAAAGATTTACATCGGTTTTCAAAATTCAGTATATTCAAGATTTTAAGAGTTGCCGTTTAACTGAATCTCTGTAAATTATCAATATTTAGAAGACATTTCTATGAATCAGTCTTCAAATTTGATAGACGATGACGTAAATTTACTTTACACTCAAAGCCTGTCGCTAAATTATACCTCAAATTATTGTGCGCTTTGTTTTAATAAAATTTAATGTACCTTATTTCTAAAAAAATTTATATCATTCTGACTTAAATTTTTACTGCTTTCAATCAACTAATATTTTGTGAATAAACTTCAAAATTCAAAAAAACCACTTTATTTAATTTATAATTAACGTTCAATCGCAGGTGTTTGTCCGTTGGGTTATTACCTAACTTTCGTTAGCACAAACACCTTTCTCTGAATTGCGGTGGAATATTTTTCAGAAGAAAAAATAGGCTCGAAAACTTTGGATCCCGCTGTTTTAAACGGTCAAGAATGCTTCACTCTAAAAAAGCCTTTTAATAAATGAATTATTCTTTGAAGGATTCTTAACCAATAATATCATCGTATATTTTTTTTTATATTTTATTAAAAATGAAATAAATTCCACGGAACATAACCTATCCCTTTACAAGGAGAGGTAAATATTTTCTTATTTGGTCTAGTACATTGGTGTAACTTAACGTATGTAAATTGACTAAGCCAAGCAAAGAAAACTATCTACCTTCCTTGTAAAGAGGATATGGATTTAAAGGGCATTCGTTGAACAAATCGTGACTTTAAAAGAATACAAACAACGCAAGATACAAGAAATCAAAATCAAAAGCCCTGATAAGACAATAGCCAATTCACAATCGGTCCCAAATCTGAGATTATCACCAAATCAAATGCTCGAATTCTGCATTTTTTCAAATAGTCGCACGATTTGTCTGCTAAGGACCGTTAATTTTTGTTCCTAGGATCGCAGTGCGATTTTGTCGATTTGACTTTTTGAGTCGACTTTCAAAGCTTGAAATATACGTAAACGACAAATCACTGAAAATTACCGACGAAACTTAATGAATAAACCTGCCATTTTTAAAAAATCTTTAAACTTTCCATATCTTTTTCAGCAATTCTCGATAGGAATTTTAATTTATTGTTTTCGAATTCACAAAATAAAACCTTCGTGCTGAACAGACGTAAAATTACGTTTTTTTAATTTTTTTTAAAGTAAATTAAGCTTCTTTATATAGCAAGAATCTGAAACCCCGATGCATGTTGGCAATTTCAAACAATTCGTGGTTCGTTGAGTAACTTCCAAGGATTTCTTCTGATATTTTTGAAAACCTAGGTCTTTTTGGCAATGTTTGCAATTGGTCCGTTATTGATATAGCATTTTGTTTCACGTTTTGACCTTTAGAAAGAAGATTCGGTGAAACCGCCAAATTCGAGGCAAAAATAATTTTCGACTCGTTTTAAAATTTTACTCCAACTCGTTCTTTCATAAAATTTTCAATATTTTCAAAAAAATAACACTAAAATAGACCATCAGATGAACGCAATTTTTTTGAAGCTTTAAAATTTTAATGCTATGTGAAGTCAGGCCAGAAGATTAAGCTAAAATATATTATTGTCAGAGTTTTATATTTACATTTTTTTGGTGTTTGTTAGTTATAAAAAACGCCCATAAGCGCGGTCGTTTTGGAAAAAGTAATCGTTTATACTGTTGGATTAAATACGGTTAATGAATTACCGTTAATTATACGGTTAATTCAATACGGTTAATTTATACGGTTGATTAAATACTGTTTAATATAATACTGTCAATTAAATACGGTTTAATTTAATAACGGTTGATTAAATATGTTCAATTAAATACTGTCAATTAAATACGGTTAATTTTAATACGGTTAATTAATACTGTTAATTAAATACGGTTAATTTGAATACGGTTATGATTCGGAAACATTCATCTTTTTTCCAAATGTTTAAAACTTCTAGAATATTTGAGTTCAAAAAAATGATTAGCCGATTTGAGTAAAGATGATTTATCTATCTAACCATTCATTTTTTAAAATTGGAACCTTATATATTTACAATATCTCATCCTTTTGATCAAAATCTGCAAGTATAAAAATTACCGTTTCAGCGTTTAATAAAAAATAAGGGAACGGGTCATTTTTGAGGCATTTTTTAATCAAATAAAGAGTCACTTCACATCTGACACATGAATGTGTAGCGCTATTATAAGCTTTAAACGTTAAGGGATAATTTCGCAGCAAGAAATCAGAAACTCCGGCAGGGGGATCCCCGACGACACTAGCTCGCAACTTTTGGCAGATGGCTGTTGGGCGCAATTATCTTCATATTATTTTCTCCATCCAATTTCAACAAGCTGTTCTCCCCATTCGCTGAAATGATTTACAAAGTTTTCGGAAAATCTCGATCACATCGCATTAACGATTTCTTGCAAGTCACCGTTGTTGTTTTCTTTCAATGTTTCAAAAAAAACCAATTTGGTGATAAATAATTTGTTTAAAATTTGTAAATTTATTAATTTCCGCCAAAAATTCGTCAAAAATATGCTTTTTTAGTAGAAACGTTAAGATTATCAAACAAAATATTTTGTAAACAAAAGGTTTAAAAATTTTGTACAAATACGAAAACGATGACAAAATTTATTTGTCAAAATAGGTAATAATGAATTAAGACAAATAAATATTAATTTATAATATTGAGGATAATTTAAAAACTTATTAAAAATCAAAGCAACTTTTATCTTGTACAAGCGTAAAAAAGCTTAGTTAGACTCATTTTTAAAAAAATTTTGAATGAAGCTTTGACGATAACCTTTGATAATTTCTCCAGAGTAAAATCTTTATTTACAAAAAATCAAGTGGTCAATTATTTTTTTTCCATAATTTTGAATTTTGTCGTAAATGTTTAAATAAATCATTTTTTTCAATTAATCAAAATATGCACAAAATATTAAAAAAAAATGGAATGATATTTTTCATCGAAAATTCTTCCTCATCTGAGCAGTTTACAATAAAATATCAAAAAATCTACTTGAAAATCATCAATAAAAATTCAATAAGTCGTAAAACTTGAACGGTGAAAAATAATTATTCCTATATTCTATGATAAATAGTTTCAAATCTGTACAAGACTTCAATTTGAATCAAGAAGGTTGAAACAAAAAAAATTAAAAAAATCATTCGAAAATTTTTATAAAACTGAAAAAATGTTAATCAAAATCAAAAAATTACTTAAATTCTGTGACATTTCTTTTTGTTAAGAGTGTTTGGCACATGTAATACTCATGGTTCCCATCTTCATGTCTAATTAACTTTTGCCTTTGTATTTAGTGCTGACTGGATCGCAGTTTTCTGGCCAGTCAATATTGATGCAAGTGTGACCATTGCTTCGACTGCAAAACAACTCGAATCGATCCCATCAAGAGGTTTCCCCTTTCCAATAAATGTTCAATATTGTTTATCTGGCCAGCAGTGACATCCATATTCATTAACCATAAGTTTTAAAGTTTTTGGTCTGGATTTTAGAATCCATCTGGTCTTTTTCAAATTTCCTCCCATTCAATTTTTGTGAGAAGGAGAGTGATCTCTGAGATCGTTGTTTTAACTACGGGGGTGCGGGTCATCGGTCCATTCATACGGTCCATTGTCGCACGAGAGGGTTTTTTACGTCGATTTTCTTCGGTTTCTTGAAATGCGGAGAGAAATACAATGGATCAGAATATACAGAAACCGTGAAAACATGACTTCCCTACACCATCACACTCAATTCCTGATCATAATCTGAAAAATTCATTAATCGTTGGAACTAAAATTTGCGGGTTTTCGATTTTTTAATCGAAATTTTAAAACACTGAGGAAGAAATAAATTTCATATTAACACGTAAGCAATGCTGGTCAATTAGTTTTTTTAAATTTCAATTTGTTTCAAAACTAATTAACAATTTTGCATATTATTTGATTCGAAGAATCCAGAATAAAAATTTTGAAAAATTCAGGCTTAATTAAACTCTATTTTGTCGGAAAAGCACAATTCAAAATATTTTAAACCGCGTGAACATCGAGATTTTATAGTGATTTTAAACTATTCTTTATGCTTAAGGCCCTCACACTTGGATTGGAATACTTTAAGTCTCGACATATCAATTTTTTTGTTCTCGAAAAATATCACCGCGTGAACAATTTCACGCTAAAGTCTCTTTAATTTTTTGCTAAAACTCACCGGCTGAAGACTGAGTTGGGCAGATGCAATAGCGGCGAGGGTGAAAATAAATCTCATTTTATGAAAAATTTTATTACTATAAATATAGTTATTTATCAAAAGATAACAAAATTTATTTTCCAATATACTAAGATATCAGATAGATAGTACCTTTCATATTTTGTGCTCTGTTATATAGGTAGGGCGCCATAATCAAGTTGAAGTTAATAACTGCGTAGCGACATCTCTGTAGAGCTAAGTATAGCCAAACACTATGGCCGCTTTAAAAGTCAACGATTATCATATATTTTTAGTACAAATCCGTATTTTTTTGGTTTTTTATATTCTTTTTCACCATTTTTGTTAAAATTATCCCGGCCCTACTAACTTACAACACAACTACTAATGGTTTGCTAATCAGGGCTGGGATATTAAAACAAAAGAGTGATAAAGGGAATAGTTTTAATATAATTTTCGTTTTGAGATTTCTTTAATTAGAGTTAAACTTATTCCAAAAGAATACAATTAATATCAAATAAAATTATCCTACGAGGTTTCGGATTTATTCATTAATCAGCAAGTATGATTTTAGAACAGAACAAAATTAAATAAATCAAGACTTGGCGAATCTAGAGTTCAAAATATGTTAGAAAATTTTTTTGGACTGAAATAGTTTTTTAAAATAATATAATTTATTTGTTCGATGTTTCAGCTATTAAGCAATCAACAAGGGAACTAAAACAGATTGTTAATACAGTTAATTATATGAAAGTTATAAAAATACCTGAATACACGTGATGTTCAAAGCTGTTTGAAAATAAAGCACCAATTAAAAAAAGCTGACAATTGTGTTGAAATTAGGAAAATAGAAAAGAATTTTTAAACGTTCTAGAAAGTAACCTGAATTAAGAAATCAGAAAATCTTAAAATTTGAAGAAATAACAACTTTTAATTACTCAGTGTATGAATCTGAAAATAATTGCAGACATTTTAAAATTTGGCATAGATAGGCCGTTATGAGGGCCAACCAATAAATTAAAAATAAAATATGAATTTAAGAAATTAATCAAAAATTTTAAGTTAATTAATGCAAAACGCAAAAAAATGGTCCGTTTCAAATTTTCGAGACAAAAAGGACAAATTATTAACGGCATTTATTGAACTATTAAAATGTTTACGGTGGGTTTCAGAACAGAAAGAAATGGAAAGAAATTTCTTCGTAGAAATTCCTGAAATTTTTGATTATTGAAAATTCATAAATCAAAAAATTTATCTATTTTTTGATAAAAATTGATATATTGAAAACTCGGAAACGAGTTTGATGATAAAGTTATGTTTTAACTATAAGAATACTATTACACTGGCGATTTGAAGTTATTTTGGAAAAATGAAATTAATGAAAATGAAAAACTTTATCAAGTAAAGTACTTATTATAAATTAATCCCAAATCGAAGCTGAAAAGGGATATGGTTTGTTCGGAAAACACAAAACTGGCATTCTTTTCGTGGAAAATATCAGTGGCTCTAAAATTCGTATTTGCAGTGGAGGCAAAAAGTTTAATGGATAATTTTAAATAAATCAACACCTGAATGAATATTTGAAGAACTGCCAGCAAAAAAAATTCAAAAGATGGTTTTTCAAAAGAAATGTCAAATTTTACTCAATATATGGCTATGCAGAAATAACGCTAGATAAAGTCAAATATATTTTTCAGTAGATATCAAAATTCACTATGACATATGCTATTTAATTTTCAAAATCTTGAATCCAGCATTTTGAAAATGCTGAATAAGCATATGCCAATTCCTGAAAGTATTTTTGCAAGTTTAATATGATTTTTCGTGCTAAATCGATGTAAAGTTCTAAATCTTTAAATTTCGTTACATGAGCTCATAATGAGCTGGCTAAATTTCAATGGCAACGAATGTCCACGTAATCATGAAACCCAAAATAAATAAACTTGTCGAATAAAAATCGATATTGAAAATTAACGAAGAAGTGCAGCCAATGACAACTCCGGATTTAAGCCTTAGCCAATGGAATTGGGATAAACTTGGAGTGCCACCAAATCATTTTATCGGGATTTTGCATCAATTTAGGAGGTAGTCGCGCTCAATTAGGCAACAGAGAGAAAATTCTCGAATTCTTATGTAATTGACTTTTTTAGGACAATAAAGAAATAACAAACATTTTGTTACTCTTTTTATTTTAAATAAATGGTCAAAAATGCTCTTTTTTTTTACGGTTTCAAAAATATTTTTTATGAAGTAAGTTAAAATTCTTGATTTTAATTAAACAAACGATTCATAGATATCTGGAGATCAAAAAACTCTCTGATGCAGAAAAACTCTCTGGCCTGAATCTGCACGACTCTTCAGCTGCAGATTTATGTACCGACCTAATAACGCTCCATACCACCAAAAAAACCTACGCCATTTCACGATTTGTAGCTTAGATTCTCAAGTGCTCATATCGCACGAAAATTCGTAAACCGTTGAATTTTTTTAAAGCCAGAATTTCCTAAAATCTTCTTTTTTTTAATTTTGTTTCATTTGCGTTTGGTGCAAACTTAATTTTCGCATTTTGGTTGGTAATTTCATTTGAAATACATCTAACTTCTTATTCCAATTAAAAATTTTTTAAATAGACATGCTGCATAATAAATAGCCACTTTAATCGGCAAAATACATTTACGTTTTATTACTGTGTTATAAATAGAACATTGTATTACACAATGCATTATCAACATAGTGGAGCAACCTTTTTTTGTTTTCTGAAACAGTACACTTCAAAATTTATTTTTTCTAAAAATACTCTTCATTTAATTTTATGTGATTTTGATGATGAATGAAAAAGTAAGGAAACTATTCATAAGATATTTTCAATATGAATTGAGGGCCTTTTCGGTTGACAAATCATGACTTTTTGGAAAAATACAAACAACTCGCGAATGGACCAGCGTTAATGCAAAGCCCTGCATGACACTATAAGCCAATTTCATTGGTCAAATTTGGGTTTATTAATAAATCGAGATTCCGAATTTTTTCGAATTGTTGTCACGATTTGTCGTTAGGCCCGGTTATCAATATGGATTACCCGCCCTCCAGCGTACAAATCCTAAATATTTGAATGATACAAACAACGCAAGATATTATCACCCCAATCAAAACCCTGATTGCGGAATAGGCCGATTCAATTGGTCAGATTTCGCAATTTTCAAATATTTAGGATTTTGTTCTCTAGGGGCGGGAGATCATATACACGCATGATTGTGATGAAAACTGTATAGTAACAGTATGATTAATATTGCTCGATCCCAGTGCGATCTTTGTCCTTTTAACTAATTAAAGTCGACGGGTTCTGAGCTTTGCAATATAAATGAACGACAATTAACTCAAATTATCACTGAAAACTTCATAAATAAAGCCTGCATTTCAATTTCAAACACTCATGAAACTTTTTTTGATACTTTTCAGCAATTCCGATAAATATTTAATTTATTGTTTTGCATTCACAAAAAAAATCTCCGTGCTGAACAGACGTAAGATTACGTTTTTTTTCATTTTTTTTTAAAGTAAATTAGCTTCTTATATACAGGAATCGTGAACTCCAATGCATGTTGGCAATTTCCAGCATCGTGTTCGTTGAGTAACCTCCAAGGATTTCTTCTGATCATCTTTGAAAACTTAGGTCTTTGGGCAATGTTCAATTGTCCGTTATTGAATATAAGGCATTGTTCACTTTGACCTTTTGGCAAAAAGATTCGGTAAAACCAATTCGAGCGAAAAAGCTAATTTTCGCTCGGTTTAGAAATTTTACTCCACACTCATTTTTCGGATACGTATTTATATAAAATTTCAATATTTTCAAAAAATAACACTAAATAGACCATGATCACTGCGATTTTTTATTGAAACTTGAAATTCTATGCTATGGTGTAGTTGCCAGAACGATTTAAGCAAAAATATTATTATTGTCAAGAGTTTATAATTACATTTTCAAGTGTTGTAGAGTATAATAAAAAATCCTCATTAGCGCGTCCGTTCTTGGAAAAATGAGTAAGTCGTTACATACTGTTTAATTCAAATACGGTTAATTAAAATGCGTTCAATTAATACGATAATTAAGCGAGTTAATTTAACTGACGGTAATTAAATACTGTTAATTAAATACGGTTAATTTATACGGTTATTTTAATACGGGTTAATTAAATACTGTTAATGTAAATACGGTTTTATTGAATAACGTTTAGTTAATTCGGTTAATTAAACATACGTTAATTAAATTGGTTTATTTAATACGGTTAATTGAAATACTGTAATTAATACGCGGTTATTTGATACGGTTATATATTGGAAACATTCAATTGTCCATCAAATGTTTTAATACATTCTAGAATGGTATCTTAGTTCACGTTCAACAAATTAAGCACCAATTTGAGAAGGCTTGATTGTACTATCTACCGTCATTTTCTAAAATTGGACGCTTACTGTAATGGTCCAGTACAATATTTACCAATATCCTCACTCTTTGATCAAAACGCAGTATGATAAATTACCTGTTTCATGCAATGTTCAAAAGATCAGAGACGGTCGTTTTTTAGCAATTTTTAATCAAACTTAAGAGTCAACTTCACCCGTCTAAGCCAATAACATGAATGTGAGGCGCTATTAGAAGCTTTAACGTTAGGCATAATGTTCCGCAGCAAGAATCAGAAACTCCGGCAAGGGGATCCCGACAACCCTAGCTCCAAAACTTTTGCAGATGGCTGTTGGATCGCAATTATCTTCATATTCACTTTTTTCCATAATTTCCACAAGCTGTTCTCCCATTTCGCTGAACATGATTACAAGTTTTTCGGAAATTCCGATGCACATTTCGCATAAAGATGTCTTGCAGTCAGCCGTTGTTTGGTTTTCTTCAATGTTCAAAACCAATTTGTGAAGAATATTATTTGAAATTTTGATTAATTAATTCAGTCAAAAATAGCCTTTTCAGTTAGAACGTAAAGATTATCAAAAAATATTTTGTAAACAAATCAGTTTGAAAATTTGTACACAATCGAACAACAATGAAAAAATTATTTAAAAATAGAGAATAAATTAACAACAAAATATTAAATTTTAATATTGAGATAATTTTCAAATATAATCCTCATTTTCAAATCAAAAACAACTTTTTTCATTGACAACGCGTATGAGAACTATGCGAGTCAGTAAGCTCATCTTTAAAACTTTTGTGAATGAAGCTTTGACGATAACTTTAATAATTTAAAATTTCAAGAAATATCAATTTCGAAAAATCAAGTTTATATAATTTTTTATCAATTTTGAGATTTTTGTACATTATTTAAATTAATATTTTGCTAAATATATCAAATAAATCAAAAATTGATTATATTTTCTCATCGAATGTCCTCAGTATGGCAGTAATGGCAAAATGCTATAAAATGTACTTGAATCTCAATAAAAAAATGGATAGTGAGAAGAACTTGAAGAGGTTACACAAAAAAATTTTCGATTTTTTGAGATAAATGGTTCAAGTCCTGCTAAATTTTTTAGTTGGATGAAGATTTTTGAACAAACGAAATTTAAAATTCATTTTGAAAATTTTTTATGAAAAACAACTCCAAAAAATGTTTCGGTATCAAAAAATTAGTTACATTCTGGGAACATTTTCCTTTTTGTTAAGAGTAGTTGGCACACGTTTCATACTCATTGTACCATCCTCCATGTCTATTAACTTTTCCTTTGTATTAGTACGACTGGATTCGCATGTTTCTTGCCAGTACAACTATGATGCAAGTGTGACATGACTTCAGTGCGCAAAACAAACTCGAATCGATCGCCATCAAGAGGTTTACCTTCCAGATTAAATGTTCAAATAATTGTTATCTGGCCAGCAGTGACATCCATATTCATTAACCATGGTTTTAAAGTCCTTTGGTTGATTTTAGAAACCATCTGGTCTTTTCAAATTTCTCTCCCAAATTCATTTTCGTGAAGAAGAGAGTGATTCTCTGAGATCCGTTTTTAGTTCGGAGTTGAGCGTATCGCCGTTGAGATGAAATCGTCGCATGAGAGGTTTATATCGTCGATTTTTCGGCGTCTTGGAATGCGGAGATGAGTGCTGGATCAGATGGTAACAGACAAACCGTCGAAATCAAATTCTCACTACACTCCTTGCACTCAAATCATCAACATTATCTTAAAAATAAATAAATCGGTCCGGGCATACCGCGGATATTTGAGGGTTCTGAAATTTTTTTTATCAGATTCAAATTTGAAAAAATTACTTATACTATTTTAAGTAAAGCGATCTTATCATTTAGCTCGTTTGATTTTTTGATTTTTTCAATATTTTCGGATTCTTCGAAATCCAAGAGTTTGAAAAAGTGACTTTTTTATCTTCCCGAAATTTAATAGTTTTTGTCAATTTATAATTTTTAATGCACACTAAGGTTTTGCCTCTAATGCATTTCAGTCTTTTGTAAATTTTTCTGAGGTTTATTCCGTTTTTTGTAAATTATAAAAAAGAGAAAATTTAAAAAATTTGAAATTTTTTTAATTTATTTGACGCAAAGAATTCCAAAAAAGTCTTCGAAATTTACATTATCAAAACTTTATTTCGTGGCACCACGGTCCGTTGTAAAAATATTTAAAAACCGCGTAATTACAAGTAACATCCGCAAGTTCGGTATTTCGACCATGCTATATGCTTCAGGCTTACACACATGATCTTAAATCAACTTATAGTCTCAACAATCATCTATTTTTTTTTTTGTCTGGACGAATAAACACTACATGAAGCAATTTGCACGCTAAATCTCTTTAATCTTTAGCTTAAACTCAACTGGCTGAAGATGAAGTTGGGCAGATGCAACAGCGGCCGAGGGTTGAAAATATCTCATGTTTATAAACTTAATTGGTATATATTTATTCAAAAGCAACAAAAGTTATTTTTCAATTACTAAGATACAGAATAGGTAATACCTTTTCTATTGTTGTCTCTGTTATATATGTAAGGCGCCGATAATCAATTTGAAGTTAATAAGTGCGTTAGCGACACTGGTCTCAGTAGAGCTAAAGTTACCCCAAAACACTCATGTCTGCTTAAGGGTAGCAGCGATGTGACCAGATCAGCTCAATTAAATTTACGAAATATTAGTTGGTTTATTTTTTTTGTCTTATTATCGTTAGCTTAACCACAACGAAATTGTATCACCGCATAAAACATTGTTTTTCTATTTAAGGAAACGATTGTGAGTTCAAACTTTTTATTTTATAATTTCTGTAAAATTGTCGAAAAATTCAAGCATTATGGAAAATTTTATCATTTTTCGACCAAAAATTTTTCTGATTTTTTTTCAATATCTTTGAATTAAAACAAACAAAATAGCCACTTTAAACTTTTTCATGCATGTTTAACTATTTTCTGACTGCTGTTTGAAAAATTCATGAGAATGTTTTTTGTCATTTTGTTGGACTCTTTAGAATATTATGAAAATTTTCGGCAAATCAAGTCCAAAAATTTAACCTATAGTTTTTTTTTAATCTCTGGTAAAAATCAGGCCGAATCACTTGTTGAATTTTCTGGTATTCTATTTGGGTTCCGTATTTCAACACGATTCAAGGTCAAATGAATATCGTTTTCTGAACTCTGATGAAATTTACAACACTTGCTTAGAAGAAGTAACCGGTTTGTGCCATTTGGCACACGCAATTTATATAATTTTATCTTTACTCAAAATCTCATTAAATTTCGGGTGTAAAGGGTACTTTTATTTGTGAAATCAGGACAATTTTTGCCAATATTTAATCGCAATTGGAAGTCAATTTTTTTTTCCTAAACAGCTGTTTTTATGCAGTGTTTTCATGGGAAAAAAGACTTACACATATTCGAGGAAATTTTCTTCATGTCGGATACATTATTCTCCCACTAATTAGTGCATAACCACCCGACAATGTCTTGAAGTTTTAAATATTGGTTTCAAAAAAAAATCTCAGCATGGTCAAGTTGGAAAATGGAGTTCATAATGAAAAGTGTTTTGATGTGTTTTAAGATACTTAAGTAAGTAAAAGTATTTAAAAATATAAACGTTTGCAAGTATGGAACACTTCCTTTAGACTAAAAATAATATAACAATATTTTTCAAACTTTTTTTTCTTTCAATAAATCGCTCCGAAAAAATGTACCAATCTCCCACATCGCTGCTACCCCCTAAAGGTCCAACGATTATCAATGTTTTTAGCTACAGATCCGTATTTGTTTGTTTTTTAAATAGTTTATAACATGTGTTGATAAACAAATTGTTCTTTTGGGGTTGGTGAGGGTCACAACGCAAAAGTGAAATCGATCTCTCATACAAAGCGATATAACCAATCTCAGAGTACAGCAGCCTGCATATTTAACTGATACAAACAACGCAAGTTCAGCCACCCAATCAAGACGCTGGACTTGCGGAATAGCGATTTCATTGGTAAAATTGAACGCAATCAAACGCTCAGAACAGATGTAGTCTGATGGTCGGTAATCCTATCTAGATTGAAATTTGAGGTGGACTTTCGGAGCTTAGAATGCAATTGAAACTTTCAAAATCCGATGATTTGAGAGACTTCTCACGAGCCTCCAAATGTTAAATTGCGCCGGAAAGTTTAAGGTTTCGAATTATTACGTCGACTCAGCATAAATATCATATAAACTTTCAAAAATACTCCAGCGAATTGGAAATGTGCTTCATCAGCTGTTCAAAATGCTGGAATGATAAATTATCCAAATGGATTCAGCTCATTTTTTGGCAAAAGACGTCCACGTAATCATGAAACCCAAAGCATTAAACTTAAAAAAAAAGGACTTAATTAACGGGAAGAATTGCAGCACCAATGAAAACTAGATGTAAGCAGAAGACAAATAAAATCAACGCGAATTGGCGCGGTCATCAACTCATATATTTCCGAGATCTCGCATATATTTCAGTGTTTCAAGGTCTGTAAGTTACTGGATCTTAAATCATATTCAGTTTAATTATTTTTCATTTGCGTTTTCGATGAGTTCAAAATATGATTATTCCTTTAAGACTCTTTTTGTGAACTAGTCCCTAGATTTGTGGCTGTGCGGGCTGAAAGCGCCGCCATGATGTGGCTAGGAGGGGTTCAGGAGTTCTGACTAGCCCCATCAACCCCCACATTCCAAGATATTCAAATAAGGGCGTTAAAGGGATTGCTGCATAATCAGAAAATATACTTTGACGGTAAGGATAA
Source organism: Oikopleura vanhoeffeni (assembly GCA_004367855.1). Classification (NCBI taxonomy): domain Eukaryota; kingdom Metazoa; phylum Chordata; class Appendicularia; order Copelata; family Oikopleuridae; genus Oikopleura; species Oikopleura vanhoeffeni. Next base: position 42,735 of record SCLH01000321.1, on the reverse strand, counting down.
ATACTTAAGAAAGTCAATGCATCTTTGACATAATACGGATAGGTTCTTGATAAAACTTTTTACTGGTTTATATAGCTTCTTTTCAATATACTGGTATGATTATACCATCTTAGGTAATGTTCATAATCCAGGCAACCTTTTGTAACTACAGAATTTTGAATTATTGCTTTTTTGAAATTTTCAGTTCAAAATTATAGTTTTCGAAATTCGACAAATTATGAATGTTTGAAAAAAGTTTCGAACGCATTATAAAAAGTCCCGTATTCTTTTGTTCTTAATTTTTTGCCACTTTTGTTTCAAAATTAACATAAAAAATCTCTCATATGGCCACTTTCTTTCGCGTAAGGACCACATACATTGTCTATTATTGTTAAATCATATTTCATGGTTTTGTATTTCTCGGTGCAATTAATTGGAAAATATTTTCAAAATTTCCTTATTTTCTTGTCAAAATTTTCCAAAACTTATTTTTCTCTAATCACCAGCTGAAAATATTGAGGGTGCCAACCTTTTACTACTTCTAATATTGTCCTCGTTTGCTTCTTCGCTTTGTTTATACTCTGAATCATACCTTTTCAGAACGAAAACTAAGTTTGGCAAAAATCCATGCGAAGCCTTCATTATACAGAATAAAAAAATTTATCACACTCAACAGGCACAAGTTGGGTAAGCGACCCATCCACCGGTATAAAATTTCTAAGTAAACTCAAACGAAAAATAATATTTATTTCGAATGCGCTTAAATTTTGGTTTCTTTCGTTTTTTTAATTTGAAATTTCAATTTTGACGTAAAAATCGTAATAAATGTAAATTGAACAATTTATAACGGTGGTCGAGACCGTTTTTTAGGGTTCCTGGTAAATAAAAGATAGAAAATAAATTTTCTATGTAATTTAAACACCTTTTGATAGCTAAACGCGCGTCTTTTCGAGTCTTTTTTCAGAAAGACATTTTTATAAAGTAAAAATAATCGATCTGAAAAAATCAGATCAACACAAAGTGAGCTCAAAAGTAGGAATTTCGTTCGAAAAAGTTTCACCAAAAATTTTCAAAGTTATGTAAAAATTTCCAATCAAAAGAACAAAAAAATTAAAAAAGTGGAAATCTGTCAAAATGTTTACCGACTTGTTTTATTAAAAAAGTGAAATTCATTGTATATACTACAGTATATAACTATACAGTATATATATTATTTATGTATTATTTCTAAACAATTGTCACGTGCTTTTTTAACAGTAGCCAAAAGATTTGTGTTAAAACTTTCCCAGACAAATTATTTATGAAACTTTTATTATAATGAACAATGCATGAATTCAAATCATATAGGGCACAATCTTTTTTTCAGAAATAATAAACAATTAAAAATATTTTTTTTCCTGAAAATATCTGAGAATTTTTAATTTATGTGATAAAGGATTCAAATTTTCAACGAGCTCCAAGATAAAATTTTCTATTCTGATCGCCGATGATCTCGCCGTCAAATTGTTCAAAATGTTATTTTAACAAAAGTTGCCGATATAATCAGTCCTAGTTTCTTCTTTGGCAATTGGGTTAAGAAACCGAAAAACTTCTTTTTGACACTCTTGAGTTCAAATTAAAAATACTTTCTGTTAGAATCCCTTGTGAGCATTCCTCATTCTAAGCCTTTTATATGGGGTAGTACTCAACTCCCCCAATATTGGATTTGTAATTTCCTCATTGATTGAGCAGGCTGAAAATTTGGTGGTATTTGAAATAAAATTGATGACCTTAAAGTTCATCCAACTTTGTTCTCTGAAATCAACGAGAAGTCCAAGTGAAAAATACTTTACTGCTGTTTGCCCAAAAGTGAGAAGTACGCTGGCGTCGATTTGCTCTTTTAGACAACTGGCTAACTTATTTTATATAAAGTTTAACGGAAGATTATTTTTTCTTCAAGATGGGTCAGTATAATTGGTACCCATTTTGACTTTTAAAATTTTCTTATTTGAAGCGTCATAGCGTCCACCCTAATGCTATCTTTTGATAAGCGAGTAAAATGCTTAGATAGTAAAATGCCTTACACATAATAGAGTAAAACATGCTAAAAAAAGGAGTGAATGTCTAAAAAAAACTCATAACAAATATCGATTAAATGCGTAGCGGGATCAATAGCAAAATGCCTTAAGTGTAATGCTAATTTTAAGGTCAGTATTATTAAGCTTAATTTTGAGAGTTTAATTTAATATTTTTTTCAAAAATTCTAGTTTTACAAGACAAACAGTCCTCAAAGTTTTCAACTTTTCTCTATTATTTTCACAATGATTCAAAAATGTAATTTTGGCGTTTCCCTTGAAGGGAGTACTGGTTCGCTGAAATTTACTTTTTTGGATTTAGAAAATCGCCCTAACAGAGACTATGGACAATTAAATAGCCATGTTTGTAGATTCCACCTTTAAATTTTGTCAAACCATTGCTCATAACTTTTTTTCCGATACACTCTGAGATACGTTACCAGTAATTACCAGAAATTTCAGAAGCAATTACATCCAGATTTCTATAGCTTGCATTTAAATGGTGAACCATGCTAAACAAGACCATCGGACTAATAGTTCTTAACTACAAGATAGAAATTAAAAGAGTGATTATGATTATAATAAAAATCACTATCACCAGTGTGATTCCTCATGGTGATACACCACCCCCTTAATCGAAAAAAACTTTGGAAAATCTAGTATTAATTAGAAATTGAAGGGCAATTGTTGGACAATTGATAAGGAGTAACGATTCCTTCATAATATCGTCACATACCATCAATGTCTCCAAAATAATGATCAGACGCTTCTCCTGAAAGTTCAAAAGTTTCCTACATTTTGTTCATTTAAAAATTTAAAATTAAGGCATTTTACTATGTTTTTAACTTTATATATATTAAGGCATTTAACTATGCGTAGGCGTAAGTAAGGCATTTTACCCTGTTTTCATCTTTTTTAAAAAATTAAGGCATTTTACTATTAAGGCATTTTACTATTAAGGCATTCTACTCGCTATCCCTTTTAGACAACTGGCTAACTTATTTTATATAAAGTTTAACGGAACTTCCGTTACGGAAGATTATTTTTTCTTCAAGATGGGTTAATATAATTGGTACCCAATTTTGACTTTTAAAATTTTCTTATTTGAAGCGTCATAGCGTCCACCCTAATGCTCACCATGAAATTGTCGAAAAAGCTCTAAAACTTGGAATACAAACATGAATTATGTGAGGCAAATGGACCAGAATTCGAAAACAACGTTTATGCCAAGCGACGAAACCGGAGGTTAAAATTTTCAACATTATTTACTCACAATCCTCCTCAAGAGTATTTGAAACTTTTCAAATTGTTTTTTATGATGCAAATGCTAACAAATTTATTTCTCAGAAAAATGGGTTGATAAGAAGTTAAAATTTCTTTTTTCATCTAAAACTCTCAAAATGCTTATTATCCCTTGGACGTTCGGAAAAAACTTCAGTGGAGGCACAAAATCTGATTTCAGGTTCAAGTTTGAGCGCTAAAAGTGTGATAACCAGGCATGGGATTTACCTCATTTTGAATTTTTATATAAGCAGAAGGCCTAAAATTTAAGAATGATAAATCAGATTACTAAAATAAACTTTTCAAGGGTACGTTAATAAGCAACGAAAATAACGTTTTTAGCTTTTATCTCAAAGTCTGGAATTTTTGCATTTTCTCTCTATTTTCAGAAATCCCTCGCGAGAAAAAAACAAGAGTTCTAGCAACAGAAGAATCATTATTATTTTTATGAAAAATTCTCTAAAGACTTTCCTAAAAACTGATCTCCTCAGAAAATTTCTGCATTTTGACAAGATTAAAAGATTAGCAATCAAAGGTTTTCTGAAGAAATTGGCCAAAAAAGTAAGAAAAAAAAACATTTGAACGGATCATCGAAAATTATTTCAAATTTGATTTTTGTACTTTTTGGAGCAAACTTTATTCATGATGTCGCTAATTTTATTATTAGAGCGCTAATTCTCCCCTTTTGAGAAGTTTGAAAGTTTTCAAAACCTCAAATGAGGTTTTGAACGTCTAAGGGTTAATAACTTGGAAAGCAAACATAAATCATTTTAGACATACGGATCGGATTTTCAAAGCAACGTGCATGCCCCTAATTTATAAATATTTTGAGAAAAGTTTAGTATGCAAAATACTTTGTGTTTAGACATATCTCATTATGCAAACTTTTAACCATGTCCGCCGTGTGTCACAGATGGATTTTTTATGAATACCGAATTTTGCCTAAAAGTTGGATACAAATTTGTTAGAGTTAACCTTTAACGCAAACTTCGTTCGTCAGATTAGCTTTTTCTCTAGGCTGTGATAGCAAGAACCATAAGATCAAAAACAAAAACAGTTAAGATCAAAAACAAAAATTAACTGTTTTTCAAGTAAAATATTCGGCCCGGAAAAGCCAATATTTTTTCAAGCTACTGAGTTTCTCAGAGGGAATCTGTAGATTTTTCAAAGTAACAAAACAGCACTCTAGTATAAACTGTACTGTATAGTCAATTATTAAGTAGACTACATACGTCTGATGAAACGTGCCGAATCGCAACTGCCGAAAGACGTAGGTCCAATATCCCTTTATCACTTTTTGGTAATAATGCGTAGCCACTAGTCTGTTTAACGTGTGGTTTTAACGTTGTGGCTACGCATTCTAACCAAAAAGTGATAAAGGGATATATGTATATCTCCAACAACGAAATATTACTTCCGTTTTCAATTTATTGACTAAGATTTAGGTCCTGAATCTTGAGAACAAGTTCTTTTGTAGGGCTAACCAACAAAGACCCGTTAAAATTAGCACTTTCGGTACGAATTTTTCAGAATAAAATCAAAGTATTTCTTATAATTTCCTTGAAAAAAATCTGAAACTGTGAGCTCAATTTCAAAAACTGATCTTAATTTTTGCTGCCGATTCTTGAAAAAATCCAACAAAATTCAGATTTTTGACGGGCTTTAACTTAATAATAAAATCAGTTTAGGAGAAACGGATTATTAATTCAGTTCAATTGAGTTCAATTTCTTGTAACAGCCAAAAAAAAATTTGTTTAAAAAACGTGGCATCCTGTATGAAACTAGCATTCACTTCCACGAGTTTCATGTCAGACACTCAGTCAATCGAGTTGAAGAATTTTAATTTTCGCAAAAATCCGCCTTATGAATTATCATGTCATCTCAAGGTTTTATTTCACAAAACGTAAAATTGGCAAGGTCAAGGAAGTGAGATTCTGTTCAGGCAAACAATAATCAAGGACGGTTTGTAAAATTCAGCTGAAAATAAATAAGAACTTGAATTCCCGAGGAGTATAGGAAGTTATTACCAATTATCTGAAAAATTATTTTTCATATTTCAAATTAGAAATGTTTTTAATAATTTCTCTAGAATTCCCAAGTTTCAAAAACTCAGCTTTTTGTTATGTACAATTAACATGAATATATGGAATAAAATATCCGAAACGTCGTAAATTACTATTTTAGAAATAATTTATTTATATTTTATAATCAATAAATTTGCAAGATCAATATTCTCAAAAAAAAGTTTTGAAGTTTCAAAATAACATGAACTTAGTGTTGGCAAAGGGCAACACTGATAATAGGCAACAATGAGGGCACATTGCCTTTTGTGCAACAAATTGTGCAACACTTTCGAGCACATTAAATTGAGTGCTTTGGAACTCTTAAATTCGGAACGAAACGTAGTGCTCAATATTTTAAAATAACTTTCTAATTTCAAGAGTTTGAATTTGAGCGTTATTATTGCACGGAAATGTTATTTTTCAGTGTTTTGTTTTATGCATTCGGTGAATAGTCAAAGCATACCTGAGTAGCTAGCAGGGCTAACTTAGCACATACATGTATGTTGGGCATATTCGATTTTGGGAAATCTATACCTTAAAGGTCATAACTTATATCCCTTTATCACACATTTGTCAATATCTCGTTCCTACTACTTAAAGGCACACCATGTTTGCTAATCAGGGACGAGATATTAACAAAAGTGTGATAAAGGGATTTGTACTTATAAGAACTGCGGGTTTTTGTCCTACGGACATGCCTCGATATGCCATTTAGTCGAGCCAATCTTAATTATTGGTCTTTATTTTGTCGGATTTAGCAAGCTATCGTTGCTCTAGAACGAAAATAACACCGACCAATCAGAAGGGAAATTCATCAACATTGTCAACACGTTATTGAACGCGAGCTGATCATTATGCGTCTGATCAGGTGTTACATGGTGAGTTTGTCAGTTTTAACAGTCTAATTTTCAGCTTATCACTGATTGTTTTTCGTGTTTAGGCTTCACAAGGTGAATGTTTCATAATCCAGGCAATTTTTGTCACTACAGAATTTTCGAATTATTGCTTTTTAAAAAAAATTTGATTTCGAATTAAACTTTTCGAATTCGACGAATTATGGAAAATTTTAGAAAAAAGTTTCGAACATTATGAAAAAATGCCTTATTTTTTGTTAACACTTTTTTTCAATATTTTTTTCCAATCAAAGAAAAACACTCTTCATAATGGCCACTAAAACTTTTCGCGTAGGGGATCACATATTTTTTATATGCTATCGGAAAATCATTTGACATGGTTTGTGATTTTTGGTCAAAAATTATTGGAAATATTTTGAAAGTTTTCTTTATTTCTTGTTCAAAACTTTTCAAACTTATTTAGCTGGAATCATCAGCAAAAAATGTTGAGAATGCCATCTTTTAATTTATTCAAATATGTCCTCATTTTGTTTCTTCGCTCTTGTTTATACTCTGAATCATAGTTTTAGCAACGGAACTACGGTTTGGCAGATATCCATCGAAGCCCTCTTTTATCCAGAATTAAATAAAATTTATTTCACCGAAATTTGCTTAATTGGTACGCCAACCCATCCACCATGTAAAATTTATTTCAATAAACTCATAAAAAAGAATATTTCTTTCGTCTTTTTTCAAAAATTAAAATTTTTGAGTTTGACGTTAAAAAAGTTTTAAAACAAATAAAATAAATTTAACTGGTGATCGAGAACGTTTTTATGGCTTCTTATTAATAAAATATAAATTTCACTTTTATATAGACACCTTCGATAGCAAACGCGCGTTTTTTTAGTAGGTTTTTAAAAGACGATTTATAACGTAAAAATAATCGATCTGAAAAAAATCAGATTAAACGAAGTAAGCTTAAACGTGGAAACTTTCGTTCGTAAAAGTTTTCATCCGAAAATTTTGACGTGGCAAAAAGTTTACCGTCAAGAGAAAAAATTGAAAAAGTGCAAATCTGTCAAAATGCACCGACCTCCTTATGATTTTTTTGGTCATTTCCAAAAAAAATTCGAAAAAAAAAGTGCTTCGATTTTTTCGAAAGTAGGCTCAAAAGAAAGCTAGTGAAACACTGATGAGAAANTTGGCTTATGTCAAGTCGATATTTTGAAGTTTTAGTGGTCAAATTTGAGCAAACGTTATTTTTTAACTTCATCTTTCAACAAATACTTAAAAAAATGGAAAAAATGCAAAAATTTCGAATTTTTTTTTTGATGATTGGGTTCTTAGTACACTTAATTATCACCCCGTATCAATTTGGAGCGTTTTTTATGCCGCTAAGGCCTTTATTAAATCAGAGTCGCATACCCCCTTAAGATCGTGTGAATTTGAATCAAACATGATCATTTTTGGATTACTGGAGTCCTATAATGCAGACAAAAACATGTTCTTATGATTATTATTACTTATTTAAGTTATCAGTTTTTATTGTTTATAATACTAAGATTTGAATTAATAGACAGTTGAAAAATTTCATGTGTCCCAAAATAAATTTCGGATGGTTAGTGTAGTAAATTGAGAGTCACATTTTATTGATAGTTAACCGATGGGGTTATCGAACTATCACTTATTGCAAGGGAACACGGCCCTCTAGCACTCCCTGTCCATTCTAATTATTAGGGTGTGCATAGAAATTTGAAAACAAAATTGGACGAGATAAATTAGATAATATTCTAGAAATTTAAATTGAAAATATGAAATATTCTGCGCCTACACATTTTTCCAACTTTCAATTGAGAGTTTCGATTTGAGACATCTATTTTCGAAAATTGAGAAAAAAATAATCGATATGAATGGATTATATCTTTTTATTCGACGATTTGAAAAACAGAAATGACTCATAAACATATATTCAATTATATGGGTAGTCTAAGATTAGAACGCAAGACCATCGAATTTCTAGAACTTCCACGAAGGTATTTTTTTATTTTCAATTGTAGAATGAAAAAACTTGCAATATAACGTAATAAAGAGCTTCATCTCGATCTAATCATTCAAAAATGATATTTTTTCTGAATAAAAAAGCCATCTAATGAAAAACACGTTATTTAAGCGTATTGAAATCCGTTAAAAAAACTTAAAATATACCCTTTTCCTTATATTCTTATTCTAGCCTAAACACATACTGAAATCTCCGCATCTGCGCAAAATATTGCTTCATATGACTTTATCTCAATAAATGGGTCACGTGGTTTGAGCCTAGGTCAGATAATTTGGAACATTTTGGTATCTGCTTTACAATCATGTAACATGATTCATTTTCGCTTTTGACCACGCTGTTTTGTACGCATCGTCAATTCTGCTAATTCTGCAAAGCAATGCCTGTGAAGGCGACATTTTTTTGAATCTGTAGTTCACTGGATTTGATCATGAGAAACCTGACAAAAGCCAGCTCGAGTTTGTCACCTTAAGGAAACGAAGGTTGAACGTGAAGGTGCTTCCGAAGAACTTGAGGTCCTGTTCTTAGATAAAGCATTTTGATAATAATTATAACAAATTGAATTACGTTTTCTTCAATTTTGTTACTACACCATTTAATTTTGAATTGACAATAAATTACTAACAGTTCAAAAAATCGTGAGTCATTATTTGATAATGGATTTTTTATGAACAAACTAAATTAATTTTGCTTTTTTAATTATCTGAGTTCTCTTTTTCAAAAATGCTAGAAAAATTTATTCAATTTTAATAAAAAAAGTTTGTTCTAAAGTCTCTCAAATTTCGGACAACGACAAAATCTAAGTTTTTGAACTTTATCCCTTTCTGAAGATAACTCTCAAGTCAATTTGAGGTCGAAATCATAAAATTTACGTTAAGATAAAAATTATCATTTAAGAGGATGCCATTAACTCACATAGTACCAAGGTAGCTTGTTTTCAATCTAAGTTACGAACAGAATACGTTAGTTCATTTTAATTGCCTTTTATCATTAACTATGCCGATTTCAATATTTTGAGCTCATTAAAACTATTTTTTATCTATTTTCTAAAGTTTTGAAGTCGAATTTAAGTGTTCGAATTCGTTAAAATATACAATTATTTTGAATATTTTTGATTAAATTCTGGGGAAAACTATAAACAGTGCCCGCGTTATACTTTTCTCTCCACTTTGAAAAGGATTTATTCACTTTATGTCGATAAGTTTTCTTTAATTTTCTAATAAAATTTCATATACCAAGTTAATTGCTATTATAGTTTTCTCGTATCTGTCTGGTTTCCTGATCACAACCGACTCAACTGTCGCGTTATAATGATTTTGAAAAACTGGCATTTTAAACAATAAAAATGTTGGACTGTTATTTTTCCATAAATTTTTTAAAAATGTGAATCTGCTTTGAATTTTTTTGAATAAGACATTCTTGAATTTCAATTTATCCCCCAAAAAGTTTATCCTAGGAAAAATTCATATCGAATCTGTATCTTGAAGATTCATCGTTGAACTAACCGTTTTAAAACATTTGAGACTTACTGAAAACTCAGCCACGTGGCCACGCGTGGTTAACTGTGATTGAACAAGAGGCAAAATGTTTTTTTTTAATTTCTTAATTTTAACATTTCACATCGGTCACCCTAATTTTACACTATTATGGACCATTAGTTATGGTTATAAATAGGTTGGTTTATTATGTATGCGTTCAACATTGGGGACTTGTTTTCATCATTAAGTCGTACTAAAAGGAAGTACTTCACTTTCTTATTGAGTACATTGTATACAATTGCATGCTTTGTGAGTAATTTGATATCATTTGAATTATTCAATATCGCCGATAGTTTTTGCCGAAAAATTTCGGCGATATCGGCACATTTTCCGATATAGGAACAAAAATTTTGGGAAATTTAATCCTGGAAGTCACGTCATTCGTGACGCACACAAAGTAATTTGAGAAATAAATCTCTAAAAAATTCGGCGATTACGGCAAATTCGGCGATATTGGGACAAGTAGTATTTTAGCTAAAAATCGTGAAATTGCGTAGGTTTTTTTCGGCGATTTCGGAAAATTCGGCGATATCGCCCCCCTCCTGTGACTGGATTTCCGAGGCGACCCAAAATTCGAAGACCGAAAATTTTCCACAGATGACGTAAAAGTTAATTTTCGAAAAATTGTACAGGGGCCTATCGCTGGCCAAATTTCACCGAATTTGCCAATATCGCCAGAAAAACATACGCAATCTGAGATTTTTATGACAAATCAGTCTGCGGACGTCATGAATCACGTTGTTTTCCAAGATTAGATTTCCGAAATCTACTCTTTAAAATTTTTGATTGATTGTGTTTGAAAAAGTACTTTATTTCACGCATTTTTGTACTGCACATCATTTGAACCTATTGTAAAATTTCTTGTAAGATTGAAAATCTGATAAAATTTTGATCTCATTTCAATGACCTACAAAATTTTAATTTTGAAACAAAAACTTTTTGTTTGTCCCAATATCGCCGAAAATGCCCAATATGATATTGACAATATTGCCGAAATTTTTTGGTAAAAAACCTTTGTCGATTTTCACTCCTTTCTTGTAAATGATGTACAGTAGGTAAGAACAACGGGCAACACACGAGCTTTTGGTCAAAATTGTTGCTCATTGGCAAAAGGCAATTGCCCTCATATCCTTTTCCCAACAGAACTCCATCTCAAAAACGATTACTATCTCTATAGCGCGTGTTCGAATCCCACTAATGTTGTCTTAGTGATTATCTTGAATATGATTATAGGCAAGGGTCTTGATAATGAAACCTCTAAATTTTATCGGTGTGTAATCACTCAAGCAATCACTAATACAAATCACTTAGACAACATCAGTGGGATTCGAACACGCGCTATAGAGATAGTAAGCATTTTTTGAGATGGAGTTCCGTTGGGAAAAAGATATGAAAGGTGTTTCCTATTGCCCTCAGCACTCCGTTTTTTATTAATTTGATAAAAGTATGAAATAATTGAAGTATGAATATTTACACGAACTTTAACATATTTCTTCGTTTTTTTTTCTAGAATATAATATTTAGGAATTTCAAATTTCTAATTTCGAAAATATATACACCAACTCATCATTTATGGAAACCTTTTGTAATGGAAACCCATAACCCTTTAATGGAAACCCATCACCCTGTTATGGAAAACCATTACTCTGTAATGAAAACTCATTATCATTAAATAGAAACTCATTACCATTTATGGAAACCATTTTTAAAAAACCAGATATTTTCATTTGTGGAAATCATTTTTGAAAAACAAGACATATTTGAGAGCAAAAACTATATTTTTGATGCTTAATTTGCCTGAAAATATTCCAAAAAAATTTGTGGGTTTCGACCGCATACAATTGTTCCCTGCACATGTTGTTAAAAACTTAAAAAAATTTCAAAAAAATTACAAATTTTTTGCTAAAGCCAACTTTTCAAATTTTATTCAAAATTATCCTGTTATGAAAACCTATCACCCTTTAATGGAAACCCATTACCATTTATGGAAACCATTTTTGTCGCAAAAGTGGGATTTTATAAATGGTTACTTGGTGCAATTATACGTGATAAGTATCATAGATAAACAATTAGGGACGGAAAAATTGAAGTCCAACGTTTCATGAAGATTTACCATCTTAATAACATTTCAAAAATGATATTTTAAACAGGCTTATTTCGCTTTGATTAAAAAAACGGTGCCTTTTCTAAGCTAAAGGATATGATATCCTGGATATCCCTTTACGAAGAAGATAGATATTTTCTGGTTTGGTCTAGTACATTGGTACTACTTAACGTACAGAATATACTAGACCAAACTAGAAAATATCTATCTTCCTCGTAAAGGGATATGGCCCATATCATATGGGAAATAATCGAAACTGTTTCAAGAAAAAACTGGGCAAATATTGAACATAATTTCGGTCAAAAAAATTTGTTCGAATAAAGATGAATTATTGAGGGGGTTCTTAACGGGGTAGTCGTCGCAAAAAGATTTCGCTTAAAAGTTGAGACTATACTAAATCGGCCAGAAAAATGACAATGAGCTTGGTCTTTGAGGCCCTTTAGCGGTTAAACTTGTGATCAAAAAAATATAAGACCAAGCTGATTGTCATTTTGGCCGATTTAGTAAAGTCTCAATTTTTAAACGAAATCTATTTGCGACGACTACCCCCTTAAACCAAAAACAAACGCTCTTACCAGTTGGGTCAAATAAAAAGTGTTCGTGAAAATATTTTCCTCAAATTTTTATTTAAAATTTTACAGAGTGTCCCCTATTGCGCTGTGAAAAAATATAATTTGCCATTATGTGTTGCTCATTGCTCTCACTGTTGCCCTTTGCCGTCACCCAGTGTATGAAACCTCGGTCATTCATGATAATAACGACAGAGAAGCCGTTAATTAAGTAATACAAATTTTTATTTATCACTACATCCTGATTGTTTGAAATTAAAGTTTATATCGATTACAGAGCCTCTTGGTCGCTTTTTGCTTAATTTTTAGGCAAAAATTGTAAATAATTCGGCGTTTGATAACGACTTATCCAATGACATTTTTAGATAGCTCAAACTGAGCGCAAACTATTAGTGAATGATAAAATAAAAACAATTGGTTCAAATCGGACTATTTTTGAGTTTTTTTCGGAGATTACTGAAATTGTTTAATTATCTGGTTGTGTTCAAAAAATTGGAAACCATGGCCTAATTTGCACCATTCTTTATACTTTATTCATCTCAGTTTGAGCTATCTGAAAACTTGATGAGATCAGTCGTTTACAAACGCCGAATTACCGGGAGGTTCCGTAATTGATATGAATTATTTTTTCTAAAAAGACAGAGAAATGGAAATATCGACAGGAGAAACACGAATGCGAGCGAGTTTGAAGGCGCTAGAGCTTAAAGTACTCTCGAAAGTTGAATTTGGCCACCTTGCGGTCAGAGTTTTCACTCACTATATTTGCAATTTTTTTTGCTATCAATTTTCTTGAATTCCAGTATAATCTCGAGTTATTTCTGTCAAATATTTTCTGAGTTGACGTTGACCTCCGAGTCAAAGGCTCGGAGAGCCTATGTTTAAGTTAATGATACATATTAAATATTAAATTATATAGAAAAAAAAATGTGTGTCAATCATTATCTCACAGAATCGGTCACATATTTCAAATAAAACTTCATGTTTTGAGCTTAATTTCAAGTTTATAAAATACAATATAAATAATTTTTCCAATAGTAATTAAATATCTCACTAAGCGCAACTTTTCAATTTCTTTAAAGTGAGGCCTACAGAGTTTAACAGATCTGCTCTGGTTTAAAAAATTACCGATACGAGGCTGAATAATGACGACGATGAAAAAATAGTTTATTTTTTAACATTTTTTGTTTAAGTTTTGCTGAATAAGTTTAATTTTTTTTTAATTTTCGCACGCAGTGTATGAAGTACTTATGAACAATCGTGAAAACTCAGAAAATAAATTCATATGAACTTTGTCGTTTAATGAGGAAACTTAAAATCATCTACGTTTAACTCAAAGACATAATACGCAGCTATAAGTATCGAAACTTTTCATATAAAAAAAAATTGATAATTATTTTTCATATACAGTATATAAACATGTATAAAAACATTATGGAAATTTTGTTTTGTGCGTAGGCTTCATCTTATAATAGATGCGAGTCTATATGACGCCTTAAGGGGGTTGACGACTCTGATTTAATAAGGACTGTCAGAGTCGTCAACCCTCTTAAGTCGGCTGTTGATAAAAAAATTATGTTAAGTTTTGAGAAATATCCATTAAAAATTCATATATCATTTTGTATAATTTATTTTGCTTTATAAGCCCTGAGGTAATCATTATTTATTTTAATGATACAGTTCTTTTGATACAGCCCTGTCTCAAGTTCGAACTGCTAGCTTTCAAAGAAGAGAACTCCGTTCCCAGAACGATCCTCAGATTTTTTGCCCCCAAAGGATTTTGTCCTTACAATTTGAAAAATTTGAAATAAAGATCACCTAGATTATAACCTCATGGGAGCTATTGAATTAATACGTCAATTTTTGGAATTTGATCACGTGACCGCTTCGCAATGTTGGCGATGAGCCTTTTTAATCGTCATTTGTAACAACAAATCTGTTTAATAAATTGGAAATTTCCGCAAAAAGGGTATACCTTGACTTTAAAAACAACCATGTTCAAAAATACCTTTTCTGAGTTCTCTGATTTTTTCCGTTTTTCTTCGTTTTCCTTAAGATATTCGCCTTAAATAAATATTTTCTACAGAATTAAAATTAATAATGAAAAAAAGGAGTTTGCCAACTAGTTGGCTTGAAGTGACTTTCCTTCGATTCTACATATCCCGGCTTGAGAGCTAACTATTGTGACTGCTTCCGGTTCCAGACAAAAGACCTAAATAGATAGATTATGATGTCCATAAATATAAAAGATACAAACGTAAATTCTCGTCGCTGAAAGTTTTGCTTTGGATACGATTCAGTTGTGGATTTGTTGGAAAAACAAGTTGAAGGTAATAAAAAAAATTTAATTTTATAATGTTCCGAAGGTGATCTGAAAATTCCGGATTTTGAAAATTCCGGATTCGAAAAAATTTTGTAAATTTTCAAAACAATTTTTTCAAATTTTTTGCAAAAAATGAATATCATTTGCATTCTCGGATTTTTGATGTTTATTTTGTCGGCTATTTTAACCTCCGAAGGCGACAGTCTAGTGTACACCGAAAAATATTTTCAAATCTGAGAAATAGTCTTCTGAATCTAATTTTTCAAAAAATCCAATAAAATGATAAAAATTCCGGATGAAAAAATATCGTATTTTGTTAAAACCGAATATTTTTGTGTGACATTAGCAAAGTGAAACGGTTCAATTAATCATAAGTCAGAGAAATCCTAGGAGGTTGATGTCCGCTGATTTATCTTGAACGTTGATTGAATAACGTGCATTCGAAAAACTGTTTACTCGAATAAAAAATGAACTCGACAAATGTTCTCTATAGCGCGTGTTAGAATCCCACTAATTTTGTCTAACTGATTGTCTTGAGTATGATTATAGGCAAGGGTGCTTGATATTGAGACCACTTGATTTGGTCAATCGAATCACTCAAGCAATCACTAAGACAAACATCAGTGGGATTCAAACACGCGCTATAGAGATAGTAAACTTTTTTGAGATGGAGTTCCGTTGGGAAAAGGATATAGTTTATCAGGTCGTAGAAAAATATTTTTCCAATTTTTTGACAAACTAACGGTAAAAATGTTGATAAATGCAACATTCCTGTATATTCAAAGTCGATCAGTATACCCTTTTTATCAACAAAATGATTATAATATCATATTAAATGAGTATAAATTGTAGCCGTTCAATTTAAAAAGTTAAGTTGAAAAACTCAAATGATTTCCCCTCATTTAAAAAAGACTAAATGAATGCGTTCATCAATTAACTTCAAATTTTTTTAACAAATCACGATGTAATACAGTTTCTCTTATATCGTAAAAATAAAAAAATCTAAAAATTTCATTTTTTTTGACAAAATACAGTGAAAAAGTGTCGATAAATGAAACATTTCTGTATATTTGACATATTTTCCCCCCTGTATGTTAATCATATTTTCATTCGATCAAATTTTCAAAAAGCCCGACTATTGATAACAAAATTTATACTAACCATAACCCGAGATCCCAAGTTAATCAACATAAAACTCTCGGACAAGGTTAGTGAAGTTCTAAGTGAACTGTCACCTTATTTTGACTCTCTAGCTCCATTTTAGTATATTTGGGGGTATCCTTATCTTCATTAAGATGGCGCTACGCTACGATCAGCTCCAAATAGCTTCTGGCGCCCTTACCTATATAAATGAGGAGAAGAACTTAGATCGGTACTATCCTTTTGATAACTCAGTGTCATCTACAAATAAAAAACGCCTTTTTTCACTTTACGAAAGCCTAAATACACATTTATACACCAGAATGAGATTGTTTGCAACCCTCGCCGCTGTTGTCTCTGCACAAGCATTTTTTGACGGTGAGTTTTTGGAAGAAATAAAGAGATTTTGAGGAAATGATGATGAAGCGAAAAATTAAAAAAATTAAACCGACAAATAAAACCAAAAATAAATGTTTTTGCAATTGCATTTAAAATAATCGGCTAACTATCGTTGTAGAGCTTATATTTAGGCTGTCCGCGAATAAGCAAAAATTAGCACTTTTAGAAAATAAAAGCATACGTTAAATTCAAAAAACTTCGATTTCACGCATACTTTAATTTCGACGTTCCAGCCAAATTCTAATTGGTTGAATTACGAACGTATCAAAATCGCTTATTTTCGCTAAATTTCAAGTGTTTTTTTCATGCTAATTTGAATATTTTTTTTTCAAAATGAATTTTGGCCAAAATAGTCAAAATCCCATGATTTCTGATTATTTTTCCATAAAAATCTGTAATTTGGTTTTGTCCAAATGCATTAATAAATCATTTTTGATCAAATAAATTTTGAAAAACTTTTGGTTTAACTTTCGTAATAATCTTTTTTTGTTGATAAATTTTATTAGCAATATTTAGAAATATGAATATAAATCATCTTTTTCGACTATGAAAAGTTTTCTCATTGCCGTGAAGAAAATGTGAATATTTGGAAATGATTATGACAGATCAATCAGCTTACGATTGCATTTTGCCGTCTCAAACTGGGCTTGTAAAGTAGTTCTTTCAATTTTTTCTATTGTAGAAGCATATTAGCAAGATATTGAACAAACCATTAAAATATCGATTCAATTCGAAGAATTTTGACTCCAAAACTACATATGTATGAAACTTTTTTCAGAAACCCTCCTCCGAAACCGCCGAGATGAAGTCGGTGACCTAGACGCTTGTGACGGCGAAGGTGAAGTAGAAGTGGACGGTTTCTGTACCTCCGATCCAGACGTAATCGCCGCCCTCGAAGAAGCAAACGCTGAAGAAGATGAAGAGGCCGCCGGCAACCCACTAGCCCGTCGATTCTCAATTAACGGTCCCTCAGAATCTAACTCTGACCAAGAATCACGAACAAAAGAACGATCTCAGAGAATTACCCTTCTTCTCACAAAAGTACAACTAGGAAATTCTCTCGTGGACAAAAATGGGGATCGAATCAGACCTAAACAATTTATGAGAATGGTGAATGAATACGGATGCCACTGCTGGCCAAATGATGCAAAAAAACAGTTGTCTGGTCAAGGAAAACCGATCGATGCCGTTGATACTTCTTGCTTTAACTTGAAACAATGCCATAAATGTATTGATATTGACTGGCCAGAAACTTGTGATCCAGTAACTATGAAATATAAGGCGCGATTGAACAAAGATGATGCTGGAAATATGATTATTACATGCGCAAACACTCTCAACAAAAAGGAAAATGTTCAGAAAATTAATTCAGGGTTTTTGCTTTTTCAGGAGAGATAGGCTGTACAAGGTATCGACGAAAATTCACGATGAACAGTTTTTGAGAAAATAATAAATTGAGAAAAACGTAGAATACAAATACGAATTTCAAAGTTTTTCGAAAAAATTTTTCAAAAATGATTGTCGATATATATTATTGTTTATAAAAAAGTTCGAGGGATTTTCGAGTAAATCTTGAAAACGTAGTTTTTCTTGCGACCAACATAAGAAGACTATTTTTTAAATTTGTTTAAGTATGTAAAACACTGAACTTGAGTTTTCGTTTTAAACAATTATGATTGATATTTTCCGATTTTTAATTAATTTTCAAAAATTGTGTAGAAATGATTTCCGTCTCATCTTATGCGCTCGGATTTTTCAAAATTAGATAATCGGAGCCCATACACAGATTCAAATCAGTCGCGATTTTTTGTCTTTTTTTATTTAGTTTTTAATCAACTAAGATTTGAGAAGTAAATCCGTCAATTTAAGAGTGTGGTGGTTACTACCTGAACATACGCGTGACTCAATTGAGAAGAAATAAAGTTAAAATCAAGATATGAGATCAAAAATCTTCTGATTGTTAAATTGTTGAGGATTAGAATATATTTTTATTCGAATTTTTTATTGAACATTGAAAGAAAACCAACAATGGTGACTGCAAAAAATCACTTTGCGAATGTGACCGAGAATTTGCCGAGCAGTTTTCGGTAGCTTTTGAAACCTGGAACGAATCAAACTGGAAATTATTGAACAGTGGTAGCTACGAAGAATACTGTACTCGACAGCCCTCAGCCGAACGTGGTATGTCAGCTGGAGCCGATTCTTGTTGTGGAGATTACCCAAATGTCAAGCCATATAATAGTATGGTTCATACATGTGAAGACGGTATTGTGGTCGTATAAATCGTGAAATTTAGGTTTAAAAATGTATAAAAAATCGCCAAAATGTCCCAAAAAAAACTTCGCATTTCATATATTTTGAAAATTTTTTAAATGGTAAATCTTTCGAGACGGCACATTTTGATCAGCCAAATTGAAGTGCGAAAATGTAAATAAAAATTTCGTTTTTATAATTTTGTGAATAACTACACAAACTTATTTGTAAATATTAAAAATTTTAAAAAATTGTTTGCTGACCTTAACATTGAATAAAATTTTGATTTCAAAAAGTTCACGTAATTATGGTCTATTTCGTGTGACTATTTGAAAGTTTCAAAAATTTTATGAAATCACATAGAAAACCCGATTTGGAGTAAAATTTATTTTTGAAAAAATAAATTTGATTCAAAAATACTTTTACCGAATCGAATTCCTCAAAGGTCTTTAGTTAAAAAATGTCCCCATTTGAAATTTGTCTCAGACCCCTAGGTTTTCTACGACGTCTATATGGAAGCCTGCGGGATGAAAAACTCAACAAACACAAATTGCTTGAAATGGCGATGACAATGCAGTGGGGCTCATGCCTGTACATATGAAAGCTTATTTATACGAAACAAAATAAAAACTCGTTATTCTACGTCTGAGTCTGAAAAATCAGTACGAAGATTTCTTTGTTCATTGTGAATACAACGCAAATAAATATAAAATTCACTCTAGAATTTTCGAAAAATCAAAACAAATGTTTAATCTTTAAAAGCATGCATCCTCACTTTGAATTCCTTAACCATCGGAATCACAAAGCCGATATATCGGCTCAAGCCTACCTAAAACATTCTTAAATTGGCAAAATAAATGTCACAGAATTATTACTACCACTAACATAATGAAAAATTTTGCGGTGATTCCGAAAAAAATTCTCAATTTTTTTTTGGGATATTTGGTTCGAATATTACGGGGAGTTGATTTTTTGAGATTTTTCGCTGAAGTTTTACTTCCGGAAATTTTTTTCGAAACTAGACATCAAATCCAAATGTTAGATAGACCAGTTTTTAGGAAAGTGTTTTGTGCATGCAAAACGCTCAACATTAAATTTTAATCGTATCTTGGGACAGATATTTTTTTGGAACTGAAATTTCAAAATTTTCAATTAAAGTATTCCATGAAATAAATTATTTATTAAAAAATTTATTTAATCAATCGAAAATTGTCCACACTGTCACTTGATCACTATATCAACTCAAAAATAATGACAAAAAGTGTATCAATCTGCTTTTATTTGAAAAAATACTAATTTTTCATAGAAATTCGTGATTTTTTCATCATTTATTTTTACTTTTTTAAAAATAACTTTTGATTGCTGATATAAAGATCTAATTGGATTATGGTGTGACGTAAGACAGATACTTGTGCGTTGGTACCCATAAAAATAAAATTTGTGAAGAATACGATGGGCAAGTATCACGTGATATGATACACCTTGGTTTTCCAACTATATTTTCTAGAACTAAAATTCAAAATTCCAGAAATTGAATTTATTGGTGCAAAAATATAACTTTTAAACTTCATATTGCAACAGTAATTGGGGCTTCAACTACCTTTAGCTTTCTGTAAACAACGTCCAAAGTAGGGCCATATATTGGCTCTGGTGCCTTGGCAGAACTTTTTTTTCTGTGATTTCAGGGGTTAAAAAGATTCCTTACTTATGAGATTTTTAAGGGACTCTTACACAGCGTAATTTACGTTACGAGCATTTTCTGTGCATTTTATGGAATTAAATTTGACAGATAGATATCGAATCATTTTTACGTTTTTTTCAACCGTTTTTTTAACAGATGACTCGATCAGTCATTTTTACCGACCATTTTGAAAGTTTCTGGCCATCGGGACTTTAAATTCTTTTAATGGGGTGGTCGTTGCTCAAAAGTTTAAAATAGGAATTTTCGATGGTGAGCTGCTCGATGGTGAGCTGCTCGATGGTGAGCATTCAAATAACCATCATCAAATTTTTGATGACTGGGTTTTTAGTAAACTTAATTATCACCTCGTATCAATTTGGAGCATTTTAAATGCCTCTAAGGTCTTTATTTAATCAGACAGATATACCCCCTTAAGGGTATGGTGGTTCCTACATTTTCAGCAGTTATTATGTCATAAAAATGCACCAAATAAGTCGTTAATGTTTGAAAAGCAGAAAACAACCCAAATAAGAACAAAAAAATTCGAAATTTTTGCGTTTTTTAGATTTTTTTCTAACTATTTTTTGCAAAATTATGTTCAAAAATAACGTTTGTGTCAATTTAACCACTAAAACTTCAAAATATCGAGTTGACGTAAGCCAACTTTCTTTTCAGAGTTTCCTCAGCTTTCTTTTGAGCTTAGTTTCGGAAAAACGAAGCACATTTTTTTTCGGAAATTTTTTCACGTGACCTTGAAAAATTCATATTTTTTGTTCGGGGTCGAAATTTGACAAAAACGTTCTTTCAAAGTTTCTTTGTGTTTAGAGCTAGCTTTTGCAAAAATTTTAGTAAATTTTGAAATTTAACCTAGGAGGGGATAGATTTCCCGATAAAAAAAAGTACAAAAACCGGTATTTTGGAGCGGTTTTATACATATTCTAAGATAAATATAGCACGTATCAAGAAAAGCGCTCGTACAAAGTTTGCATACTAATTATACAAGTTATGTTAAAATTTGGGTTTATTTCAAAATAAAACCTAGGAGAAAATTTTTGGCGTGATTCTGTATGATCTTTTATGGAGAGTTCAAAAAACGACTAATAAAAATATTTGGAACTGATTTGTGGAAAATTTTCATAATTTTCCTAAAAAAGTCCACAAAAAAAGAACAATCAACATATTATGACTTTTCGAAACAGCAGTCAGAAAATATGTAGACATGCATGAAAAAAGTCAAAGTGGCTATTTGTTTTGCTTTATTCACAGATTTCAAAAAAACAATCCGAAAAAATTTGGATCAAAATGAGGAAATTTTCATAATGCTTTGATTTTTTTCAAAAATTTTACGAATTCAAAATAAAAGTTCGGACTCAAATAATTCCTAAATAGACAAAAATGATTTTTATAAATAGATGAACATTTATTCTGGCTCAGCTAACGATGATTAGCACAAAAAAGTAAATCAACTAATTAATTTCGTAAGTTAAATTGACTCCAGTCTGCCGAGTCGATGCCAACCCTAAAAATACTGAGATACTTTTTGTCAAATCGGTATATCGAAAATCCTGCCTAGTCGTCGAAATGCATCACTACGTCACAAGAATAGAAAGTGGACCAACGGAATGACTGGATTCTCGAGAATGACCAATGAAATGACTGGATTTCGCTATTTGTGACGTAGTGATACATATCGACGACTAGGCAGGATTTTCGATATCACGTGAAGAATCTCCGAAGTCATCAAGACACTTTGATCTCCTTGAAAGCGTTTGAATCATCTTGCATTACTCAGCGAAATACTGGCCGCTGAATTTGTTATTGCTCGGTATAAGACAAAAGTAGATTAAGTCTTAAAGAAGGTAGCGGTCCTACTCTTTTGGGGGTTTTAAAGGTGTAGAAATAGCAGGACAATACAAGGGTAAAAGATGAAATTATTTGAAAAAATTTCAAAAAAGTTTGAAATTTTTCCTTTTGAAAAAAAAAATTTTAGTTATTTTTTGGAAAACATTGAAACCTTATTTAATTTAAAAATCAAAAAGCTGTAAGCAGATTTTCTTCTCGGCATCATCAAAGCTTTCGACTAAATCCGACGACTTTTTATTTTCACTTCCGGTTTTACTAAGATGCGAGTTTCTAGAATTGAACAAAAAATTTAAAAAAATCAGACCATCAAATAACAAAAACTATATTTTTCTTTTATTCCGAATCTTATACTGCATTCTGAAATGAAACCTACGAGGATAGTACTTTGAAGAGCGAATAACCTTGAAATTAAGCGACTTTTTTGCGCTCTAGAAAATACTAGTCGGAAATTTGACAATCTAATCCGTCATATCACGATCATAAGTGTTTCCGTGGTTCATGCCAAGGTTGAGTGAAATCGTATGGCGAGCTCTAGGAGGAGTAAAACTCCAAAAGTTTGATGAGGTGTTCTAGAACTCGCTGCATGGTGGTCACCAGGGTCGGCCAAAAATTTTCTCCTAGGTTTTATTTTGAAATAAACNGTTGGCGGGCAAAAACCATAATTTCGAGAATTTTTTTTACAAAAGAGTGTTTAATTTCATAAATTAAGTGGCGTGTGACAAAAAACTTCCAAATTTGGCATCTGTTCATAATCATTTAATACTGAAAAAAACGAAAAATGCTATATTTTGATCACGTGACGCACAAATTTTTTTATATTGTTGTTCCATTGATTGCCATCCATAAATTATCAGCCTCAAGAAGTTCGAAGCAATCACACCCAGTTATTTCTATAAGTCAAAATTAATGGGGAAACGCTTTATAATAACTAATTTTAGGTAACCTTTAATTTAAATAAAGTGAGAAAAAAAATCAAACCAATCAGCGATACCGAAATCCTGAAAATATCTCCATCGTGAATCAATTTTTCCCCACATTAGTTAAAATTGCCCGAAATCACAGCCAAAGCGAAGCAAAATTAGGGAGTTACGTATCGAGACATGTTAACACCGTGCTACCCACTAAAAAAGACAAAAAAAAAAAAAAATTACGAAAAGAAAAATACGCCACTGTATACTGACTTAGAACCAATCTGCCCTTAAAATAACAATGCCCTTGTCATCTACGACATAAAAAAATACTTCGAACACACTTTTATAAAACGAAAGATACACTAAAAGGGATGAGAAAAAGGATGAAATCGGATGGAGAGGATGGAAATTGGATAAAAGGGAATGATGGATGGCCATCCCTACAAATCCCACCTATCCGATCCTATCCTTCCATCGCATCCCTCATCCCCATTCATCCTACCTTTTACAACCCTGCCATAACACCCGACACTATATGTGAGATTTTGCAAGCAATAAAATTTAAAAAAAAGTGCCGAATGCACTTACCGTTGTACAGCTGAGTGATTGTAAATTCATCAATAGTTTAGAAATGATAACGCGCGATCATCTCATTAGTTGACACACGAGAAATTAGATACCAAAACATTAATATGTGATTCTGTATGATCTTTTATGGAGAGTTCAAAAAACGACTAATAAAAAATTTGGACATTGATTTGTGGAAAATTTTCATAATTTTCCTAAAAAAGTCCACAAAAAAAGAACAAATCAACATATTATGACTTTCGAACAGCAGTCAGGAAATATGTAGACAAGCATGAAAAAAGTCAAAGTGGCTATTTGTTGCTTTAATTCACAGAATTTCAAAAAAAACAATCCGAAAAATTTTGGACACAAATGAGGAAATTTTCATAATGCTGTTTTTTTAAAAATTTTACGAATTCAAAATAAAAGTTCGGACTCAAATAATTCCTAAAATAGACAAAAATGATTTTTAAAATAGATGAACATTTATTCTGGCTACTAAGAGAATCTCTTCTCTGTCAAGAAAAAAATCGTGAAAGTAAGAAAAAAGGGATTTTTTGATCAAAATTTGTTTTCGAGTCGCAGAAAAATACTTAAAAAAAATTCGAAAATTCTCAAAATATTGAAGTTTTTGTTTGCTTAGCAAGTTTAATTAAACCACATGATACTACCTCATGGTAGGCTTCAGTGAATTTATCTCAATAAATGCGCAGCGCTCTGTTCTACTCAATAATTTTGTCTGATAGTATATCTAATGAGAATCAACAGATATTTTTAAATACCTACAAAACTTTTTTTGGGGATAAGGTTGGGGATGGAAAATTCGGTCGGGGATCATCCCTTTTACAACCCTGGTTATGGGCGTCATTTTTTGTGAAAGTCAGGACATTTTTCAATATTAAAACGAAATTGAAGGTCAATTTTTATCTCTAAAAAAGTTGTTTTTCTCTATTTTTGGCCATTTTTGACCATTTTTCGTGGAAAAAAAAACTTTGATATCAAGGAAATTGTTTAATGCGCGAAAACGGAACCAGACTTCTTAGCGCATAACACCCGACAATGTCTGAAATTTTATATAATATCGTCTTCAAAAAAATCTTTAGTCGGGTTTAGTTGGAAATCGATGTACAGTGAAAAGGGTTTTTTTTATATTTTTCCAGATAATTAGTAATGTTAAGTAATTAAAAATATTAACGTTCGCAAGAATAAACACTTTAATCGAAAAAAAAAATTTTACCTCTTTTTTTCATGTATCGCTCTGAAAAAACGTATCAATTTTCCGGATCGATTCCACCCCCTAAAATCATACTATAACTGAGAACTTATAGTTATACTAAGAAGATAGTCATCAAGAAATAATATTTTATATTCAACAGCAAACATTTTAAAATGGATATTTTCAAGGTGAAAACGTTTCACAACTTCAGCATAAATCGGCTCTTGAATACAGCTTTTGTTGATAACCTTTTTTCACAACAAAGTTCTCGTGAATAGCTTCATAAAATACTCATGTTGAATACAAGATAAGTTTCGATAACGTCAATCAAAAAGTTTTTGTTGTTGTTGTTGTTTTTACAAACCAATGAAAAAATTAACAGCAGGGGTCGGCACATTCAAAAACATTTTGGATCGAATCGGATCGGTGGAACCGCCGAAAAAATTGGATCGAATAAGTGGACTCTCGAAAAAATAAGATCGGATCGGTAGGGTCCACTTAAAAATTAGATCGGATCGGTAGAGTCAATTTTTCTGATCCGATCCACCCGATTTAATTTTTCCGACCCCTGGTTTGAATTATTATAAACAATGGGCAAATTATCACCCGTTATGGCGCTAGGTAGCGAATTATTTTTTGATTTCGAACAGTCTCCGATTTTATATTTAAGTTTTTATTAACCAAACAAGCCACGATGATTATCAAAATTATATAATCAGCCCTTTATCTTTTGAAAATAGAAGTACGTTCAGCTTTTAAAGTCTTCTTATGAACATCTGGTGATAAGGAAATACAGGAGAGGATTAGCTTTTTTTATTTCCTATCTTTCACGCAAGAGCTTGAGTAACCTTTAAAAGCACTTCAAAATTTAAGTTTTCTCCAGCTCAAGTTAAATTATTATAACAGTATATTTGCTTGACAGCTCATTTTACCACTGTTTGAATAATTTTATCTGAGAAATTGTAGAATTTGAAAGAAATTCTTGATTCCAAATAGTGTAAAAGCGTGCTATTCATTTGAGCAATATGCTGGATTCCCCTGTTATAACCCTGACGTCGTTTTTTCTTAACAATGTACAAATTGTTGCATTGAATAGATTGAAAACTAGACATTGAATTAAGTTGTTTGATAGCTCATTCGAAAGCTAGTGTTTCAAACTAACTAATGCATTTATGGACCATTAACCGGTTCACAGGATATAAGCCGGATTTTTTTGGTGGGTTCAAATCTCGATGAACCCACATTTTTTTTTCTTAAAATCAGCCGGAAAGCTTATTTTTTCATGTTTTTTCATTCTTATATCATGATTGTCGACACAGTTACTGCTTGAACAATATTTATGATGAATTCCTGGAAGAAAAACACAAGTTTCGATTTTTTCTCAAATTGTATGCTAAAAATGCCTTTATAATGGATCTCCGGTCACCAGTGAACCGGTTAATTGTACTGGTCCAGACTTTAGTGCATTAGTTTTCAAATCTATTCAATGCAACGATTTAGAAATTGGTGAAAAAAAACGACGTCACTGTCGTAAATTTTAAATATAATATTCTGAGTTCATAAAAAATCAATAACGGTTTGCCGATCTTGAATTGTGTTTCAAGATCAGCAAATCGTTATTGATTGGTTTAAAACTCGAAAAATTCAAACAAAAAATTTTTACCTTATATTTTAACTATATAATTCCTATAACAATCTAGCACTGTTTTTAGAAAAACTTTTTAAGCTATTATTTCAAATCACGACCGTTTAAACTATAGTGTACACGAGCAAGCTTAGCTTACAGACTAATAACAAACACAGATTAACTTCGACACGTTTATTTTCAAAAAGACTAACCGTATACATATTATATCATTTTTGGCTAGCGTTCAACACGTTCTAGTTCCAGATGTTCTTGTCTTCCATTTTTCACATACTACCCACTCAGAGGGCATCAACGTTTCACGCAAACGATTTGTCATCTTTTCCTTTAATGTCGGAGGGGCATCCAATCAGAGCCTTTCATCACTTCCACGCTATTAGCGATGCCCTCTGAGTTGAAAATAATATACTTATCAAAAGAACCTCACCGTGAGGTCCTCAGGTTCTGATCAATGTTTCCGCCAATCGAGGGAGCATTTAAAACAGGGCAGACCCATCTCGCCTAATTGTCTAATATCGCCGAAAAAACCTACGCAATTTCACAATTTTAAGCAAGATTCCTGACAGTGCCAATATCGCCGGAAGACCCAATATCGCCAAAATAGCGTGGGCGTTTGAGGTTTTCATTACAACTGACTTTAAGTGCGTCCTAAATGACGTCATCATTTTCTCAAATCTACTTTTGAATTTTTGTTTATTTGTGTTGGGTGAAGTACTTAACTCTACGCATTTTTCTTCATTTGAACTTATTGTAAAACTCCTCATGAATTTAGAAAACTTTTCGAATTACGACGTCATTTTGAATCCCTACGCGTTTTCATTCTTACACGAAAAATTAATTTCTTTCTTCATATCACCGAAAGTGCCAATATCCCCGAAAGTGCCAATATCCCCGAAAGTGACGATTATCGCCGAATTTTTCTGAAAAACTTTCGGTGAAATATTTGGTCTCGCCCTGTTGCATGAACCATAAAAGCGCCACATTAAGGCTGACCTACGCAAGCTGATGCATCCTAAAAAAGCATTGTTAAAAGAGTCCCATGCAAATTTTTCGATAAACCTATTCCTATACGTAATAGGTTCATTCGAAATTTTCAGAAAACTCAGAAACAAATTGCTATTTCTAAACTGGAAGTTTAATCTTTTTCAAATTTAATCCGATAAATCTGAGCGGTTCGAATTCTCCAGTTTTGTACAAGTTCAGATCCACAAAACTTTTAAACAAACTTGTGCTGTTTGAAGTTCTCTAGATTAAGTTCAAGTTCATGCTTTTATAGTTTGTTCTAGTTTAACAAGTGTATTTTTATAACCACTTGAAAATGAAATGAAGCTAAACGTTCTGAAAAAATTTGAGTGAAACTAAAATCAAGTAGAAAATCCACAACGATCAAGGAATCCTTTCAACAATGAAGATTTAACTCAAGAAAAGGATTAATATATTGTATTAATATAATCAATATAATATGATATTTTTATAAAAGAGCTTGTGAGACGAGTCAGAAATGTTATTTTCAATTTTAATAGATGTTCCTAACATCTTGATCCGTATATCTCAAATAGAACTGTCCCCAGAAAAGCTGGTATATTTGTCTCAGAAACCGATTTTAAATAAAGAAATTCAAAACCTTAAATAGGTTTCTATGTTTAAAATATTTTGTAAAGATTTAAAAAATTTTTTAAGATTTTAAGAAATAAATAGATGGAGTTTTTTTTGGCTTGGAAATTTTTCGAAACAAAAGGTGAAACAATAGCGGTCTTTTTTTTCCGGAGCCAATCTATTTGAGTCATATGACGATTTGAAATAAGCAATGTCAAAAATAAAAAATGGGTATTTATGTTTTTAAGCCATCTTGTAGAGAATTTTTCTGGTCATTTTAAGACTCTGTTTTTTTTTCGTTTTTGAAATTTTGAAAAGCATTTATACCCATTTTGGAGTTTTAAAATTCATTATTTCAAATCGTCTAAAGTATGGTTAGAATGTCAGTTAACGAACTTGGTAATCTCCAGGTGGAAAAGTTTGCATTTTTCAACCATCAGTTTAATTATTACGAATAATTTTGGTTTTCTTAAAAAAATCATGTTTTCGTATATTTCTGATCATCGTTGGGAGTTTTTCAAGAAAATTCTATTTTCTAGAAATTCGCCAAAAACAAGAAAAATAAATTACTGCAATTATTTAGTTTATCGGGTATCGTCGATACCGTATCGAACCCGAAAAACTATCTACTCGATTACATGCGTGAAATTGAAACGGCAAAGCTGAAAATGCAAACTTCAGTACAAATTGAAGGTTCAAACAATGAATACGATATTCGTAACCAGATAATAAGCGTTATTATCTAATAAATAGTTGAAATGCCTAAGACCAAAATTACTGTAATTATTAACATCGCAATATTTTGAAAAATAGTGAAGCTTGTAAATTTTATAATAACTATACGCCGCTAACCTCAAATTTAATCGCAATTTTTGAAAAAAAGCGAAACATTGTCTTTATTGATACATTCTTTGCATTTTTTCATAATCGGACAGTTTTTAGAAAGTTTTAAAGAAATTGGCCGAAAAAGTAATATTTTGAACGGTTGTTGATAATAAGTTTTAATTAATATTTTTCAATTCAAATTGGCAAACTCTATTTTTTTCGATCATTTTTACTGGTTAATAATATTTTTCTGCCTCAAATGAGGTTTTCGAGCTTCCAAGAGTTAACGAAATTCATTATACAATATAAGAATTGAAGGCCGTTGCTCGTCAGATGTTCGATATATCATGCAAGATAACACCATGCAGGATATTTGCAGCTAATCAACAATCTCAATTTCGAAAAACGCTTAAACTTTAAATTTTGGCGGCCACACAATCATATTCTTGCATTTCGCTGCGAAATTTTCGCATTATTTTAATAGCCCTGATTTTCGGTTACTTAACTTATTTCTAATCAAAAACTTTTAAAAACTAAATTTTTAATCAAACTAATTAATTTTGAAGTTTGAGCATGGAAAAATAATTTATTTTCGGTTTTTGAGGCGTGTTTAAGGGAGTAGTGTCAGCAAAAAAAAGTTGCCTGAAATTTTTTTCTAGGACTAATTAGGCCAAAAAATACGATTGGTCGTGGTCTGGCGGCTCTCTAGCGCTAAAACTGGACACTGGATCGCCGTAAGACAAAAAAAGTCATATTTTTTTTGCCGAATTAGTCTAGGGAAAACTTTTGGGATAATTTTTTTTGCGGACACTACTCCCTTAAGGTAGTTTTTAAAATAAAAATTTACCTTTTTAATTGAATTTAGACAAATTTTGAATCTGGTGATAGGGATTATTTAGTTGACCAAGCCAAATTTTACCTTTATTTACTTTAAACGCCCTCTTTCCGGACTTAAGATATCGAAAATAAAATAAAAACGTATTTTAAATATTTGAATGAACTCATAAACATGTGCTGCTATATCTAATTCACCGCTTCCATCTACACTTTCGGTGTTTTTGCCACACTTATGGTACATTTGAGATGAGGGTCTTATGAGAGCTAAATAAAATTGAGCGAAACCGAAAAAAAGTTTTACTGAATTAGAAATTTTTGTTATAATTAATTCATCAACGTTTCGCTAGGAAAAGAATCTCTACTAGTGATCTTCTTGTTTTTAAGTAATAATCCTTAGTCATTCCAAGGCTTCAAAATTTTTATAATCGAGAAATTATCTTCAAGATTTTAAAAATTAGTGTGGATAGAAAATAGTGTCACAGAAATGTGCATGAGTCATAATGTACTCTGAGATTAATCTCAGAGAAAGTTCCATAACTGTCACAAATTGTGACTCACAATAGTTAATCTTTTGTCTCATAATTTTCGATAACTTTTATAAAAAAAGCTTAACTTTTATATCAAATCTTATCCTCATTTCAAGTTTCTAGCTATGTGAAATTTAAATTTTTAATCAAAAGTGCCTATTTTTACCAAAATTTGTCTCACTCTTGTTTTCTTATCACACGATTCTAGATTTCAAGTTCAAAGTTTTCCGTGAATTATTTCTGTGCAAAATTTTCATATTCTAATAATGGTTGAAAATGAATAAACACGAAAACGTTACCAATTTAAGTTTTTGAATTATGTGAAAAAATCAAACATTTTTGATGTTCGGTGTGAAAAATATTTTAAAAATTTATTTTTGCTGCTGGTTTTGTTCCTGAGATTACGAACTAACAATCTGGAAATTTTCATACTAATCCAAAGTTGGAGTTAAACGTTATGGCCCTCTTAAAAAGTATTTGCAGCCGCTACAACCCCCTTAATATCACGCAAAACACTTGTGGATTGTGCATTGTATTTATCATTATCTTCGTGCGGTTTCATACTCATCTTTGGTTCTTGACCTCAACACATCATCATTCAATTAATTAATCGCTCACAATTCACTGGTGGTTAACAAGTTATGAATTCAACTGCCTGGATGATTAACATTTTGAATGAAACAGTTCACGTGGTGAAATAAAATAACCTAAGCTTAGTCGCTTCTTTTAGCCCTCAAATCAATTATAGTGCTCTTATAACTTTCAAATACTGTTTTTTGGCAAAAAAGTGTACCTTTATTGGCACACATTCCAACTTTTGTGAACTATTGTGAATGCAGGCAAAATCATATTCAAATACTCAATTGTATCGCTATAAAAAATAGGACCAATAAGAAGCGAAATCAAAC
Organism: Oikopleura vanhoeffeni; assembly: GCA_004367855.1. Lineage (NCBI taxonomy): Eukaryota > Metazoa > Chordata > Appendicularia > Copelata > Oikopleuridae > Oikopleura > Oikopleura vanhoeffeni. The sequence goes on along the minus strand of SCLH01000321.1, from coordinate 11,567 downwards.
AAAATGATCACAAGATTCTTGAACGCAAGCCAATCATAATAATTTTTATGATCAGGTGCTTCCCTGAGCTGCCCCCGGTGGCTAAATTCAGAAAAACTGTACAGTACCGAGTAAAATCGTTAGCATAAAAGTTTTGAATGAATTCAGTAAATTGTAAAATAACGTAAGTTTAATAAAATATTAAATGATAAGGAGAAAGTTTGTGGCTTTTTTGTTTGAAAGAGATTGCAACTTACCCACGCCACTTATTGTCTTAATATTTTGCCATTCATATACTTACTTCAAACTCACCTGTGATAAACACCGCCCCCATAAATTTATCTGTCCCTCCCAATGTGTTGTGTATAAGGCCAAAACGTTCTTTTAATAAACAATATTTTTCGGACATTATTTTGTATAAAATATGAATTTGTGATCTCTCACGCGGATTTTAATTATCGAATATAGTGGAATGAATGTATTCTTAGTATAATTTTGGTAGTGTAATTAATGAGACCAACCGATGCACTGCATTTCACAGGCTTGAAATGCTCTTTAAATGATTAATATGCTGACTGGACCAGTCGCAACGTTAATAATTTACCACAATTTTTATATTTTGGGCAGCTTCGCTCTCCAGAATTTGATATAAAATTTAACAACTCAGCACTTTTAGCTTGTTAATAGAATAATATCATTTCAAACCATCAAAATTCACAGAGATGCTGCATCGCAGATGCGTCATAAATCAATAGCTTAATAAAATGAATAAGCTTGTTTTTCGTTGAGAAAAAACTATTCGGTGAGACGACTTAAAATATTCCTTTACTTAGATATTGACTTCTTGATTTTTAGCGACAACCACGCCTCAATTTGTAATGTTTTGATGCTGGCGTTTAGCAAAATATTTGATCATCTTTAACGCTCAAAAAATTTTTAAACCGTAAATTCAGTTAATTAACTAAAATAATATTAAGAACCTGTCTAAAATGTACAAAAAGATTACCTGCTCTGTAAAATTTGCTTTAACTCGGTTTTAATTAACTCGGCTTAAACTGCGATTTCAGCTGTTTTCCGTTCATTTGAAATGTATAGAGAATTGGGAATAAAATTTCTTGGTCTAAGTAGCGGAATATAAACATACGGTTGTTATAAAGTTATTATTTTTAACCAAATCGATTATTTATTTGAGTAACTTATGAAATTTGGATTCCATCAATTGACTGATGTATGAGTTTTTTAACCTCCTCACACACGGAGTCATTTTGAAAAACACCTGTAGATTAGAGACCAGAAATCGCAGGTTATTTATGAGAAAGTCACTTTTTAGGAAAAAATTTCCTGAATCTGCTCCATTTTAATTTTTGATCTGATTTTTTTGAGTAAATTTTAATTTTTTCAGGAGTGATTTAGATAAATTGCCTAGGTTAGTTTTTATTTTCGGAAAACACCTGTAGATTGAAAACCGAAAATTGCAGGTTATTTCTGAGAAAGTCACGATTTAGAAGTTTTATTCTGAATCTCCTCCATTATTAATTTTTGTTCTGACGTCTCTCATTTTCTCACAAATAAATAACGTGGGTTCAAGGTCACTTTGTAAATGTCACTATCTTACGGGGTTAATAACGTCAAAATGTAAATAAAATTGTTTTAAAATTTGCGTCTATTCTTAATCTAGAGAACAAAAGAACAGTGAAGATGCAAGCACTATTACTTTTCCCGTAATAAGCGCTAAGGTAGCGTCCCCGAATGGCCGAGAGGGTTAAGAAAAACACACTCCTTAGTCAGACAAACTTTGCACTGGAGAATCAAATTTGAGATTATTACTAAGAACAGTTACTGAGGCGATTTTGAGAAAAAAAAAACCTGAAAATAATTTTTTTTATTGGTTGGATGGAGAGTCTCCATTGGAGACAATTTCGGCTTTCTGTAGCCGAAAAAATTTCCGCATATTTTGTCCAAAATTACTCAGACAAAAAATAAACGATTTTGTTTTAATTTTAGCCATAATTTGCTCAAGAATAAAATTCAGTGATTTTTGGCTTTATCGCGCCGAAGTATGTTCAAATCAATTTTTGGCGCTAGAGACTGACTTTTTGTTGAAAAAAAGCTGAAGTCAAGAACGCAAATAAATACTGTGAATATTGCTTTGAAGTTTGTCTTAATCAGTTCAATTCATAGTTGAAAATGTTGAAATTAATAAAACACGTCACCAAATATATCCAGTTTAATAAAGAATGTAAATTTACAGCTAACTAATTAAATATTGCAATAAGTCTAATTTCTTTGAAATTTTTCTTTATCTTTTCTTGAAATTCATGTCTTGAAGTTTCAGAGAGTATAATCGCTGTATAAAAGCGTCATGTAAATGACGGCTCTGTGAAGGACGCAAATTTTCTGTGAACTATTTTTATTTGTCAAAAATAAAATACCAGCTAGTGATGGCATGGTATAAATTTGTAGTAGTCAAAAAGATTTCAAATCAGACTTTCAGTTTAAGTTTTGAAATTTATTTGACCGCTTAATTTTGGTCTTAATCGAACTAAAATGAAGCTGTGAACTATAAGGCTTTTGTACGGTTCTGCGGATATTACAGTACTTTATACCAGTAATTATTTAACAAAAAACCTAAAAGATCTTGAGAACACATGTCCATCTGATCAACATACTAAATGACACTTTCTTTTACGAAAGTATATATTCAAAAATATCACGTGACCGTAAAAATGAGGCATGATATATTTCGCTAAAATTGTATGTGTAATTGCTCGCTGATTACAAAAAAAAGTGATTGTTTTCAATAAATAAAAGTCTCGCTGTGAGAATAAATTTATTGATTTTTGCAATAAGATTATTTGAGCATAAACCAACAAAATTCATTGATAAACACAAGTTTGATATCAAATTTATCATAGCTGAAAAACGCCGTAAAAACCTTAGCAACCTTCGATATAATCTCGTTTCCTAAACCGCACCCTCAGTAATACCAGGTCAGTTTTAGATGATATTGTGGCTTAAATTAACCGTTTATCCTTTGTAAATTAACCATAGACTATGGTCCATAGACAATATTAAAGTAAGTCATCAGCAGTTCTAAGACAGCATACGGTTTCAAAATATAGTAATCTCGGAGTAAATTCGAATAAGCCGTTCGTATTTTGGACTAATTCTAGGAATTCCAAATCGCCCAAAATCAGGTTTGCCGCACATATATATGCCAAGAAAGGTGTTTGAATTAGTTAGGAAATCTTTATTGAGGGAATGCTTTAACTGGTCACCTACTGTGGTAAATGAAATTTTTATCAATTTCTAGCCCGAGAAGCTAGTTGGTTAAAAAGACTGTCCTTTAAACCCTCTGTTTTCTGGAATTTTCTTAATTTGGTAATTTTGTTTCACTGAAAACCGCTAAGGGTAAAATCCGTGGTCAAAATGATGAAGGAGCTTATGGGAAAACTGGCGTAACTAAAGCACCCAAAATCTCACATAATCGAACAAAGTAGTTCAGTGTATGGAGAATTAGGGAAATATTATTGACGTTTTTTCAGTCAGATTAAAAAATTAGCTGTCATGAAGTTTTTTGGAATTTCTAAGCGTGGTGAAAATTTTGGCCGGGTAGTTCTAAGCAGGCTTCCAAAAGGGATGGCTTTTATCTCTTTTTCTATCCCTCTTCATAGCAAAACAAAGGGAAAATTTGGGGATAGGGATGGAAAATCGCCAAAGGGATGGCTTTTTTGGAAGCCTGGTTCTAAGGGATTATTCGAGAACTAACGCATTGAGCTCGGAGGTCACAGCTTTGATTAAAACCCCAGTAGCCCCAAAAGTCTGATACAATACTAATCGTGCAAGTGATTCCAAGCGATGCGTAGGTTGGAGCATTTAACATGGCGCTAGTATGATAAATGTTAGCATATTCTCCAACCTAGGCATCGCTCGGAACCACTTCCACGATAAATATTCTATAAGTTTTATCACATAGAATTTTGAGGAAATTGTGTAGTGAGATTTTTTAAACTGAGAATATTGTCGAAGAACTACAGTATACTTTATTAATTTCTGGGTCGATTTAAAATAAACTGGCTCGCTTCGACAATATGATCAATTTTTTTGGCCTAGTCAAATTTCTGATGACTATACAAATGTATTAAAAACCACTTATTCGGTAAAATTCAATAAAATTTATGATGCGGTATACGAAATATTTTCATCCCACGGAAAACATTTCTAGACATATGACATAGCGATTAAGATCCTTTTTCTGACATATCGTTACTATTAGAATGATGCAAAATGCTAAAAATCCAAATTAGCTTGGTCTCACATCTCTTAAGCGTGACGCGTCATGACGTTTGTCAGCCAAGAGTACAGCCGACAGAAAAAGATGCATCGAATAAAAAAGGGGTGTTTTTTATTCGATGCATCTTTTACTGTCGGCTGTACTTTTGGCAGACAAACGTCACGCTTAAGAGATGTGAGACCAAGCTCATTTGAATTTTTGGCATTTTGCATCATTCATATCCTGTAACGATGTGTCAGCAAAGGGCTCTTAATCGCTATGTGACAAATGCTATGTCATATCCTCTATTCACACTTTTGTGAATTTCCCGGCCCTGATTAGGAAACGTAGTGTGTTTTTAAGTAGTTGGGCGGGATATTCACAAAAGTGTGAATAGGGTTTATCTATTACGGGACTTCCTGCTCGTTTTTTACTAGATTTTTAGCCAAAATTTTAATATAATTCGGGGTTTGCAAACAATTCATCCGATTTCATTCTTAAAGAGCTCAAACTGAGCACAAATATCTTGTGAAGAATAAAATAAAAAAAATTGGTCCATCAGACTATATTTTTTTTAAAGATTACTGAAATTGTTTAGTTATTAAATTTTTTTTCAAAAAAAAAAGGCATTGTGGTCGGATTCGGACCAACCTTTTTTAATTTATTATTAACAAGATATTTGTGCTCAGTTTGAGCTATCTACGAATGAAATCGAATAAGTTGTTAGCAAACGCCGAATTGTATAAAACAATTGGCTTAAAATCTAGTAAAAAACGACCAGGAAGTCCCGTAATTAATATGCCTAGAAATGTTTTGCGTGAAGAAAATTGATGCGAGAAAGGTTTGTCTTTAAAAAGCTAGACAAGATATTTGATAAGATGCTTGTGGTATAATTATACAACGAAGAAATCCATAAAGTTTTTCTTATAATCAATTGACTATTTATGGCGTCCATTTCCTAAATACGCAATGACAACAGCAAATTGTTCAAACATATTCAGTTCTCGAGGTTTTTGACGGTAAAATTCTTGCTTTATAGCCGTAACTATCCCTTTTTATGCGATTCAAATAAAAGTTTTCTAATGTTAAATTTTTTGGAATAAAAATATTTTTACGAAAATTTTCGTGGCATAATCTGGCTAAAATTACGAAACTTAACACTTTGAATCGTATCCTGAATCCATAATATTTCACGAAATTTCTTCAGATGGTCGCGGGTTCCGTAAGAAGTTGTAAGAGGCAAAAATCGTGAATCTATTAACCTAAAAATGGATTTTTAAATTTAAATTATCTTTACGGTTTCTACATAAAACTAGGCATGAATTACATTCTTGCGTTCTCAAAATTTTTAGAACGTTGCGTACGCAAGAAACCCGTCGTCTAGAAATAATAATTTATATATATCCATCTGGTTAAGAATATTAAGAGGCTCAGTTTATCAGTTATTGGCATCGGTTTACATTTAAAAATTCTGGAATTTGAATTTCCCAAATTGTGGCGACCTTCCGGTTTCACGATTTTAAGTCAAATACTTCTAGTGCCAATAACGCCGAATGTGTCAATATCGCCGAAAATTCCCGAAATTGCCGAATTTTTTCAAGATTTAATAAGTTAAAAACTGTTCGACATCTAACTTCATTACGAACGCTTACGCGTTTTTTTCATCTTATGATTTTTTTTATTTCTGTCTCCATATCGCCGAAAGTGTCAATATCGCCGAAAATGCTCAATTTCGGCGATATTGAGCCCCCAGGGGGCTGCCCCCTCTGTAATTTATAAGTAACGAATACTGAGTGATTATTTCAGAATTTTTGATTTAATTTTGAGGCCACGCCATAATGGGGTTTACTATCTTTATAGCTTGAGTTCGAACCCACTCATGTTGTAAAAGTGATTGTCTTAGTGATTTCTTGAGTGATTACACACCGATCAAATTTAGCGGTCCCAATATCAAGCACCTTTGCCAATAATCGTACTCAAGACAATAACTAAGACAACATTTGTGGAATTCGAACACGCGTTATATCCCTTTATCACCTTTTGGTTAGAATGCGTAGCCACAACGTTAAAATCACACGTTAAAAGGAGTAGTGGCTACGCATTCTAACCAAAAGGTGATAAAGGGATATAGATAGTAAACGTTTTTGAGATGGAGTTCCGTTGGTAAAAAGATATAGCCACTAATAAAGCCAGTAAGAGCCACTCACACGACAAATCGGGACTTTATTAAAATGTCGAATTTGAACATTTAATAATTGGCCCTCTAAATTTGAGCCAGGGAAATCAGCTTATTATGCAAATCAGGGTTTTTGATTGGGTGCATCACCCCCAGGGTGCTAGTATCCCGGGTTGTTTGTTTTCGTCAAATAGTCAAGATCTGTCAACCAAGGTCTCTTAATCTTAATGATATAACTTATATTTTTTTAAAAAACCTGAAAGATGCTCACGCGAAACGTTTTTGAATAAATTTAAAAAATAAAAGTTATATAAGCCCTTTAAAAGTGTCTATTACGTCGCGAGGCCTGAGTCAGATTGCCTGACGTCTGCATTAGAAATCATGCTGTCAATATAAGTTCACCCGATAGTCCTGCAACTTTCGTTGATGATTAAGCTACGGTAAACTGCTGCAGAGTGCGCAGGGCAAACCAATTTCTCAAACAATTACTAAAGACCTTATCTTTAAATTTCTTTATTCAGATACTGTGGTTTCTGTTTAAAAGGACAATTTCGAAAAATTTGGAGAAATTTACGCTTTTCGATTTTCGTCCGACCCTCGTTAAGGAAAATTTGGGAGAAAAAAACAGATGGTATATTTTCGAAAATATTTATAACATACCTTGTTTTCGTAAAAATATTGCTGACGAGAAAAAAAAGCTTCAAAAATTTTAACCCGAATGCCAAATTTACAGAAAAATCTGCTTAAAAAATTGAACAGAAGACCCCTTTTTAGTATAGAACATTTTTAAATATAAAAGCTAACCAATTTCGTAAAATTTCGCTAAGGAGAATTTTGGTGAAATATACCTGTCCTTATAGACAGAAACCACGGTAACAATTATTTTCAAAATTAACACTCGAATATTCGCGATTAATACATATTTCTTGATTTTCATGTCAAATTTACGTGTCAGGTTTTCCACCGGAAAGTTATTCTGTTTAGAAATGTATTTCGTGTGTGATAAACCGTGAACTATACACTGTATATTCTAAAGCGTGTTTGTATAATGTTTCGTTCAAATTATATAAAGATACGAAAAATTTTATCCTAAAATTTTAGTTAAAACATGCGGAGATAGTTATAAACATTCAGTTCAATGAAGATAACCTCAACAGGGGTTGGCACAATTGGATCGGACTGGAAAACCGATTCAATTTTACTGTTAATCCTCTGATCCGATCCAATTTGCAAAACTACTTGCCTCAAATTGAAGCCTTCGATAATCTATCGTCAAACAAATAATATAAAAACTAATTTTGAAAAAAGGAGCAGAGACGCATAGCTTAAATTCGATCCGTTAACATCATCAATTTCGGCGATATTGGGCATTTTCGGTAATATTGGCACTTTCAGCGATATGAAGACAGAATTTTTGTTTGTTCAAATATTATATAACGCGTAGGTGTTCGAAAAGACGTGATGTGACGAACAATTTTTAAATCTTGTAAGGTGTTGTACAATACTTAAGCACTCCGCCAAAAGCAATCAAATAAAATTAAAAATAGTAAATTTTGGAAATACATTCTCGCAAATGACGTCATTCGTTACGCTCACAAAGTAATTTGTAATACAAATCTCAAAAAAATCGGCAATATTGGGTATTTTGGCAATATTGGCACATTCGGCGATATGGGCACTGTTTTTTCAGCAAATTTGGCGATATCGGGCTTCCCCCTGTATTTGATCGTTTGATCCATATCGGAAAAGTCATATTGAAAAAAGTGCGTATGACGCTGCGTTGTACAAGAAATCAGATAAAACGGGTCATTTTAACTCCCTAGTAGGGAGTCCCTACTAAGATTATAAAACTTCATTATTTATGTCTTTCTATCATCTTTGTTGGAAGTAAGATAAACTATTTTTATCTAATTTTTTTAATCCAGTTTCGTATGTACTACTTTTCCGTGCAATAAAAATAAATCACACAGAATATTGAATTCGAATGAAACCATGAACTCATGACAATAATTTTTCAATGTATATCGAAAATGATCCTTACTGGACCTTATACATCACGCGTCATAACTTTGAGAGAGTGACTAATCACATAACTCGATTGTCGACTTAATTCAAGAATTCCGCGATTTCATTGCTCACTTTCTAAAAGGTATGACGCGTGATGTAAAAAGCCCAGTAGGGATCAATTTCGATATAAATAAGTAATATTTTTTATTGTTCCAAATAAGCCTTAATCATAAAAATGACATTTACAAATTGTGCTTCAAGCTACGCATTTCATTTTTTGAGAAAATCGGAGGCGCCAGAACAAAAATTAATAATGGAAAAGATTAGGAATTAAATTTTCTAAAAAATGGCTTTTTCAAAAATAACCTGCAATTTTCGGTCTTCGGTTTACCGGTGTTTTCCGAAAAAACCCCTTACCTACGCAATTTATCAAAATCACTTTGAAAGAAATAAAAAATTTACTCAGAGCCGTCACGACAAAAATTGAAAATGTAGCAGTTTCAGAAAAATTTTTCCTAAAAAGTGAACTATTCAGAAGCAACCTGCAATTTCTCAATAATTAAACTATTCTAAAACCATTATATTAAATTTTTTAATTTCGCAGTATAAATTTTGATAGATTAAGGAAGATTTAATCCTAAAGCCTTGAAGTGCAGTATAAAAAAACTTGATATTTCTAAAAATGTTCCGCTGAAACTGCACTTATAGACATTCCAAAAAATAACTCTCTATATGAATGCCAACATCCTTCAAAAATGAAACAAATACACATAAAAATCGATACGAAAACTTACAATCGCACTTTAAAATCATAACTCGAAACTCGGGGATTTTAACTAATTCTTCTTGAATTTTTCACGCACTTGAAAATACAATTTTAACCCCCAGTTGCCCACTCTACTTCAAGGAGGTCGGTGCATTTTGACAGATACGGATATGGGCTCTTGATGAAAAACTCTTTACTAGGTTTATATATTCCCCTCAATCGACCATAAAAGTAATGTTTCATAACCCAGGCAACTTTTGTGACTAAAGAATTTTCGAATGAATGCTTTTTAGAAAATTGTGAGTTGGAATTAAACCTTATCGAATTCGACAAATCAGGAGAAATTTTTGAAAAAAGGTTCCGAACATTATTAAAAAATGCCATATTTTTGGTTCAATTTTTTGTGCATTATTTGTTTCAAATCAACAAAAAATACTCTTTAAAATGGCCACTTTAACTTTTTGCGTAGGTGACCACATACTTTTTATATGCTCATACGACATGGTTTTGTGATTTTTGGTCAAAAATATTTGGAATTATTTTGAAAATTTTCCTCATTTCTTGTTCAAACTTAATTTTCTGGTATCACCGGCTGAAAATATTGAGAATGCCACAATTTATTTTTTTAAATATGTCCTCGTTTTGTTTCTTCGCTCTTGTTTATACTCTGATTCATAATTTTTGAAACGAAACTACGGTTAGGCAGAAATCCATCGAATTTTTTTTAACGAAAATTAAGAAAATTTTATTCCACCGAAACTTGCCAAATTGGTAAGCCGACCCATCCACCGTTTAAAAATTCTTTCATTCAACTCATGAAAAAAAGTATTTTTTTCGAAGTGCCAAAATTTTGGTTTTTTCGTCATTTTTTTGAAATTTTAAATTAACCATTTTGACGTAGAAATCCTATATAATCAAATTTGAATAAATTTTAAACAGTTGATGTGTCGGTTTTAACGGTTCCTTATTAATAAAAAATAAATTTAATTTTAATTTAGACACCTTCGATAGCAAACGCGCGTTTTTGGAGTGTTTTTTTTGAAAGACGATTAAGAAACTAAAAAAGGGATCTGTAAAAAACCTGATTAAACGAAGTAAGGTCAAAAGTGGCAACTTTCGTTCAAAAAAGTTTTCATTCAATAATTTTAAAGTGGCAAAAAGTTGACCATCAAGAGAAAAAAAATTAAAATTGCAACCGACCCCCTTAAGATATTTTAAAAATGCTTGCTTATCGAATTTAAAGTATCCTTTTTTTAATTTGAAATATTTTGTCTTATCAAATAATTAGTTCAAATTATTCTTCAACTGTTATCAATACAAGTACCTGAAGTTTAAGATTCTCTATTTTTCTCTTTATCACAAATTTATTTTTCCGATAATGGATGAAACTTGCGCTAATCCAGAGTTTATTACATTGTAAATCCCAAACAATTATAAACTATTTTGAGAACTGGTTAAAAGGACCCCTGTTAAACCATCTCGTAGAAATACCAAATAAAAATTTGTAATTTATTAAGGAGACGTTTCATTCACACCTTTCAACCCCATTTAATATATAGCTTATAATTATATTTTTTTACGCGTGATAATTATTTTGAGCTCTATCTCAGATCTTCTTAAAGACGAATAAACAGCTCTTAAAAATCTTGATGGGAACATATTTGAAGTTTTTGGTCTGACACCCGTCCATATCTTGTGAGGCGGCGAAAGATGCAACTGTATAACATTACCTCCAAGGATGTGAAAATGATTAAGATAAGGTGATGTGAGATTTGGGGATTTTATAATATTCTTGAAGGTGGTCGTCATTCATAATCGGGATCTGACGAAAATCACGGCTTAGACCATTTTTAACCTCAGAGCGCATTATCTTGGTAAAGCCAACTAGCGGTCTGAAGCCATACTTTTAGTTTGAATAACACATTTATGAACTTTTTTATATACAGTAGTTAACCTATGTTTATTTATCCTAATTCGAGAAGTAATTTCGTTAATTTGGGAATGTAGTGGCTTGACTCGTCGTCTCCGTGTGTGTGAGGGAACATAACACGCAGCGTGTTACACGCTTGAGCTAGACGTGAACCAATAAAGTGAAGTTAAACAATTTTGACTAGACCGGTAAAAAATATTTTATGTACACCTTATTCTTTCTTAAATATTGATTATCTGTGATAAGTTTGTTTTAAATAATTTTCATATTTTTTTGAATTTTTGACGCAGTCAAGCAAAGTTTCAAGATCGAAAATTCTCAAATTATAAATCTCAACACAATTAACTCCCGTAGTGTCTTTGGAGCTATCCGTGGCTCGATGGCCTTTAATCGCAATTTAGGACCCTTAATCATGTATGAATGACAATTTACATAG
>SCLH01000320.1:674009-698226 GCA_004367855.1 Oikopleura vanhoeffeni | reverse complement strand
TGGTTTCCAGTCTTTAAAACCCCCATAAGTTTTCGTCAGTTCATATGAAACTGAATATAGGGAAACTGAAGCTAATTTAGAGACCCACTTAGAAATTGTGACAAAATGAATCTGAACTTAATCTCTTTTTGTTTATTTGAGGGGGTGGTGTTAATAATTTTCGAGATTTTTGAGGAGGCTCCGTACGGCTAAACCAATTCAGCGGTAATATTTCTGAGGAATCTAAATGATAAATTTATCCTTTATCTCGAAATTTAATTTGAGAATTTAATATCAAATCCACTAACACCACCTGGTTAACCGCCTAGTCGTCGATTTATCTGGAGCGTCATAACTTTGATAAAGTGGCCAATTAAATTGCGGGATTTTGGAATTGAGTCGACAATCGGATATTGTGATTGGACACTGGCTCAAAGTTATGACGCTCGAAATAAATCGACGACTAGGCAGGATCTTCGATATGTATATAACATAAATATATAAAATACTATAAATAATTCATTTTGTATATTAAGGATGTGCGGGACGATAATTGAGCTCTTTTTTACACATTTTCAAGCAAAGTTTCTGAGAAACCTGGCTTCAGAAATATTTTTTTCTTCAAATACGTAGTACAACTCTTAAGGAAGTTGCCAGTACTATTCAGAGCATCTGATACCTTAACCTTAACTCAGAAAATGGTTTTTAGTAGGCGTCTCTAAAAGTACTGAAAAGCCTACTCCTCATTCATTTCTCATAATTTTTACTTGTTATATGCAATTTAACTTCCAAATATAAATGCGCATCTCTGAGCGGTAAAAATTTGAGTGGTCAAAACAGCGTATTTGGGAGCCTCACACAAAAGCCTACTCCTCCTTGAAAATATATGGAAAATTTTCAATTTGTGCATCAAATTCACCAAAAAGCCTGGATTAAATTCCGAACGGTAACTTTTTTTCCAATTTTCCTCTCCAAAGTCTCAGGAACGACTTGTGAATTTCTAGGTTTTGGTGAAATTCTGAACTATAAATTTTCTAAAACCACTTTTTTTGAAAAAAATTCAAAATTCAGAAAAAAATCCTTGGAGCTAGAAAACTCAGTGACCAATTCTCTACAAAATATAGCAATCAAAAAAATTATCTGAGAAATCTCAATTATCGTCACCCTTAGTTTAACCTTTAATTTCAACTCCCGAAAAACCGACTTTAGTTTGAAAAAATCTCAAAACCAAAAAAAAGCTTATAAGTGAAAAAACTTGGCAGAAAATTCTCTACATAATAGGTGTATCAAAAAGTATTATACTTGAAGCTGAGATATCGTCCCTCACACTCTTAATTGGAGAAATTACTTGTTTGAGCTTTATCCAAGAGGTTCTAGGATTATTGGTTTAACCTTTTTGGTTATGCTTGACAAAATTGAAAAGCCATCACGAATCGGAATTTACGATCGACAGAATCCATCGAAGTCAAATTGATACTTGTTGAAGGTGCCTCGGTGCATTTTGACAGATTTGCACTTTTTCAATTTTTTTGTTTTGACGGGAAACTTTTTGCCACTTCGAAATTTTCCAATAAAAACTTTTTCAAACACAAGTTGCCACTTTTCAGCTTACTTTATNTGATCTGAATTTCTTCAGATTGATTATTTTTACTTTATAAATCGTCTTTTGAAAAAACACTCAAAAAACGTGCGTTTGTTAGTAACGTGTCTAAAATACAATAAAATTTATTTTCTATTTTTTATTAATCAGGACCTCTAAAATATGGTCCTGTTGACCGTTGTAAATTTATTAAGTTTAAATTCATACGATTTTTAAGTCAAAATCTAGAATTTAAATTTTCGAACAAGGTTGAAAAAAAACGAAATTTTAGCACATCGACAGAAATATTTTTTTCATGAGTTAAATGAAATAAATTTAAAACGATCAACAGGTCGGCTTACCAATAAGGCAAGTCTTGGTGAAATATATTTTATTTAGTTCTTGACTAAGAGGACTTAACTTTATTTCGCGCAATCCGCATTTTCATTCAAAAAAATATGATTCATACTATAAACAGGAACGAAGAAACAAAATGAAAGCATATTTCAATATAGTGAAAGTAGCCATTCCCAATACTATCAGCTAAGGATTCCAATTTTTGAACAAGAAATGAGAAAAATTTTCGAAATATTTCTAATTATTTTTGACTGAAAATCACTAAACCATGTCATATGGTTTTTCAAAGAGCAGATCAAAAAAATGTGGTCACCAAGTCGAAAAGTTAAAGTAGCCATTTTGTAGAGTTTTTTTCGTTGATTTGAAATAAATATTGAAAAAAAAAATTTGAACGAAAAATAAGGCATTTTTTATTATGTTTGGAACTTTTCTCCAAAATTTCTCATAATTTCTTGAATTCGAAAAGTTAAATTCAAACTCAAAATTTTCTTTAAAAAACATAATGCAAAAATAAGCTAGTTACAAACGCTGCCTTGATTATGAATCATCACTTTGATGGTAGATTGGGAAGAATATATCAATTCAGTGAAAAGTTTTTCATCAAGAGCCCATTATTAACACAAGATCTATATTAAGATTTTTATAAAATTTTTTGAAATAGCTGTTTCGCAAGAAAAAACAACGAAATGAACGAGACGAGGCTGAGAATTCATGAGTGGTAGATTTCAAAATTTCAAAAAATAACGTTAATTGACAAAAATGTGATATAAATGTAATTTTTAAAATTTCAAAAATCATAACATCAGAATCGAAAGCAAAGTTTTTTCTGTATCAAAGACGAGACCAAATATTAAATATCACTCTTTAACACTATCAGGAATATCCCGACCCTATTACTAAAAAACAAACAACGTTTTCTATACAGGGCCGAGATACTCCGGATAGTGTGAAAAGGGGATATAAATGATCTACATATTCAATAAACGAGCTCACAGAGTTAAGTCATGGTTTTAAAGTCACCCAGAGTCACATATTTGAGTATTCCATAGCAGTGCCCAGATATAAAACAAACGAGCCGGTTAATCTACAGAGTTATACAGTAGAGCTAAGGTGCGAACCGGGATGCTCAATGGCTAAACTTATCCAGATTACTATTCATGAAAATATTTTATAATTAACTTTTGAAACTGTTCTTTGTCAAACCCACAGTCTCAACTTTTATATTCGAATTTCTTGAAAACTGCATACTTCATTTCGGTGGATTATATTTTCCCCAAGAGACGCTTTAGTCACTTCATCAAACACAACTACACAACATCAGAAATTTGGTATTTAGCTGTTAATTTCATTAAAATAAGCCCACTACAGTGTAGTTGAAAAATTATCAAATTCTGATTGTCGGATAGTTGATAAATAAACTATTGAAAATGTTTGCTCGAAAACATTTCAAAACTCCTCAAGTCAAAAGAAACATTTTTCTTCATTATTGGTTTATTATTGCCTTTTATAGGTCGTTTTTAACTTGTTCTGTTCTTTTTATTAATTATGATTATCATCAATAATACTTATCAAAGTGTCTCATCCATTTTCATTGTGAGAGTTGCGGACTCTTTGTTTGTTATTCCACATCACACGAAAAATAGGAAAAAATGAATTTGAATGATTCTCAAATCTTAGTTGCTTTCAAAAAAATATGCGTTTGCTCCTGCGAAGAAAAGTGAGTCTTTTAAAATATAAGTTTGAATAGTTCGACTATGTAAAAAACTATGCGGTAATTTTCATAAGCCCAATATTTGTGAAATTTCTTTAATTAATAATTCTTAGCAATACTACTAATTTGACGTTTGATCAACCAGAATTCTTGGCGAATATAAGTTCAGGTATTTAAATTAAATATAAAATAATAATTGAAACATATTGATTTAGACTATTTCAAGGGGGTGCTATAAACTTGGTGGACTGGAGTCAATATAACTCACGAAAATGATAAGTCTTTATATTTTTTTATGCTTATCATAGTTCGCTGAACTGATTTAATATTTTTCAGCTTAATAAAATCATTTTTATTCATTTGAGAAAAGATTTAAGTTCGAGTTTTCAATCTTGAAATCGTAAAAATTTCAGAAAATTCAGAACATTATGAAAATTTTTCGTCATTTTTTGTCCAATTTTTTTTTCCTTTTTTTAAATAAAATCTGCGGGGAAAAACAATAATAAAAGTAACTTTTTCATAGATGCCTACATATTTTCTGACCGTCGTTTGATAAATCATAAAATCTTCATTTTTCATCATTTGTTGACTTTTTTGGAAATATTATGAAAATTTTCTGCAAATCACGCAAATCAATTAAATACGTTTTTTCATTAGATGCTTTCATCTCTCTTTGTTTTCATTATCCTTATTTTTATATTTTATTATCTTCATCCATTCACAATGGGAGACAAATATTACGAAGCATACAATTTTGGGGGTTTGAGGGGGTCTTCCCCTCACGTGGGCAAAGCCCACATCGAACTCACTTAGGGGGGGTTAGGGGGGTCTCCCCCCACATAGGCGTGCCCGCATTTAATAATCGTTTATATTCAGTTGAATTGAGTATCGATTTTACAAATACGTTTTTTCATTATATGCTTTCATCTCTCTTTGTTTTCATAATCCTTATTTTTATATTTTATTATCTTCATCCATTCACAACGGAAGACCAATACTACGAAGCATACAATTTTTGGGGTTTGAGGGGGTCTCCCCCTCACGTGGGCGTAGCCAACATCGAACACACTTAGGGGGGTTTAGGGGGTCTCTCCCCACATAGGCGTGCCCGCATTTAATAATCGTTTATATTTAGTTGAATTGAGTATAGATTTTACAAATACGTTTTTTCATTATATGCTTCCATCTCTCTTTGTTTTCATTATCATTATTTTTATATTTTATTATCTTCATCCATTCACAACGGAAGACAAATATTACGAACTGAAGAGGAATTTCAAACGAAGAATGAGCACGCAAAGAATCGTAAGTTAAATTTGGATTCTGATGTCTTTGACGGTGCGAATGAAAGTCCTCGTAATGCAAAATTAATCTGAGATCATCTTTAAAGATGTTTTTCTTCACATTCTAATATACACAAACTACTATTGTTAATCCAAATTGCACTTGATTTCTAGAGCTTGCTTTCGTATTTTGAGTTGTTCATAAAATTAACAAGCTGGTTTCTGGTCGCAAATAACCTAAATTTAACGGTGAAATCAAGACTTGATTATAGCAAGATCTACCACACGTGCATTTTCACAGATACGGAGATCACTCAGTATACCTTCAAAGTAATGCTTCATAATCCAGAAAACTTTTGTTACTACAGAATTTTCAAATAATTGCTTTTTTTGAAAATTTTGAGTATTAATTAAACTTTTCGCATTCGACAAATAATGAGAAATTTTTGAAAAAATTCCGAACAATATCAAAAAACTGCCTTATTTTTTGTTCAAAAATTTTTTTTTTGTTTCAAATCAACAAACAACTCTCTTCAAAATGGCAACTTTGACTTTTCGTGTTGATGACCACATATTTTTTCTATGCTTTTTGAAAAATCATAGGACTTTTTTTTGGAATTTTTGGTCAAAACTTTTTGGAAATATTTTGAAAATTTTCCTCATTTCTGGTTCAAAATTTTTCTAACTAATTGTTTTTGAAATTCCCGGCTTAAAATATTTGGAATGCCACCTGTAATTGTTTTTAAATATATCCTCGTTTTGTTTCTTCGCTCTAGTTCATACTCCAAATCATAATATTTTGAATAAAACTACGGTTTGGGAGAAATCCATCAAAGCCCTCTTTGATGAAGAATTAATAAAATTAAATTCCACTGGAACTTGTTAAATTGATAAGCAAAATTTATTTTGACGTAGAAATCGTATGAAAACCAATTTTATAAATTTTAAACAGTGGTCAAGACGGTTTTTTAGGGTTTTAATTAATAAATAATATCAAATAAATTTTCTGTTATTTAGACCTCTACGATAGCAAACGCGCGTTTTTTGAAAGTTTTTTCAAAAGACAATTTATAAAGTTAAAATGATCGATCTGAAGAAATTCAGATTAAACGAAGTAAGCTGAAAAGTGGGAACTTTTGTTCAAAAATGTTTTCATTCGAAAATTCTGAAGTGGCAAAAAGTTTCCCCTCAAGAGGAAAAAAATCGAAAAAGTGTAAATTTGTCAATATGCACCGAAGCCCTTAACGTAGTTTTAAAATTCTCCCCTATAAGTTTGTTTTGGTTATAAGTTAAAAACCCTGGTTTAAAAGTCGATTATGATCAAATTTTTAAAATTTTTACTTTAATAAAAACTGATAGCCGTACAAACTTGTATTTAAATATTTTCTCGAGCTTGACCATTAAAGTCAAAATAACAATTTCGCAGCTGATAACTTTTTTTAAAAAGATGTTGTTAATTCATTCTTCAAATTTGAAACGCATCTTTTGCAAAAGTTATATAAAAAATAAAGCTTTTAAACTAAACATGGTTGAACAGACTTCAAGAAATTATGGATTTTTACTCATATTTGTGAAAACTCAGTAAATTATTTAAGGATGAAAGCCATGAATCGATCGATAGTCCATAAATGGCAAAGCAATAGATGTGGACGTAAATATATTTTATGATGATGAAACTTGATTCAAACGCAAAAGCAACCTTATGACTATTTTAATGTTTTTTGTTAAATTCTGTGGAGTTCGTTATGTATAAAAAAGTAAACACACTTTAATAAAAGTAAAATAATTTGACTGAAATGTGTAAATTACTCGAAACTTAATAACATAAGTTGTACAGTCAACTCGGGGCGCAGCAACGTTTGTCGCAAATTATGAGTCATATTTTCCTACCATTTTGTCAACGCTTGTAGCGGTGCCCCTGAGTTGATTGTAGAAGCCCTGAACTGTTGACTTTTCACATTCAAGATTTGATAATTTTTTGACAGTTTCTTTTCTGAGATTTCTCTACTATTGAATAATGTTGTAATAAATGGAATTTTAACGCATTTGAGCACTGAGCCAATTTATTGACTCAAGCATACTTAAAACCATTGAAAAAAAATCTAAATTCTAGAATATAAAGTGTATGATGCAAAAAAATTACCTTTCACCTTCCTCATGCAGAAAAATTGAAGCTCCAACTGCTTTGATTTTTTGGTAAACAACGTCCCAAGTGGAGCCAATAAATTGGCTCTGGTGCCTTGACGGTACTTTTTTTATATGCTCACACGGATTAAGTTAATATATATTTTATAAATTTGAACAAATGAACGTGAAGACAAACAAGACTTTATTTCCCGAGGTTTAAAAGATCTAAGGAGGATAAGGTGACTCGAAAGATCTATCATATTCATCAATGAATGAAATAAATCCAATTTTTTTGCAAATTCAAAAAAACGATCGGAGAAAAGTTGCCTTTAATTCTCATCTTTCAGTACAGTATATGATATACTGTATATCCCTTTATCACACTTTAGTAAAAATCTCCGCCCTACTACTTAAAAACACACTACGTCTGCTAATCTGGGCCGTGATATTTACAAAAGTGTGATAAGGGGGATATATTGAAGATAATATTTGTGTTGTATTCTCAACTTGTTTTCGAGATTCTCTCATTTCACTCCAATCAAAATAGGGGGGCGAATCTCGAAAAAAAGTTGAGAATAACGCACAAGTATTATCTTTGATATATCAAATGGTAAATGAAACGTGCAATTTAGAATTAGAAACAAAAACTTAACGAAAAGTTAAAATGAAACGATGAAGTTCAAAATATTGAAACTTGTTCACGGTAAATGCGTTTGTAAATAAAAATATCATAAATTTTGATTGCTCAAGCTTAATAAATCTACTCTCATTCTCATTAAGTCGAAAAACTTTGCTATATAATTTATATCAATTACGGAGTCCTCTGGTCATTTTTTGCTACTTTTTCAGCCAAAATTTTTATTAATTAGAATTTTAAAAACGACTCATCCGATTGAGTTTTTAGACAGCTTCAACTGACCACAAATATTTAGAACAAAATTTACTTAAAAAATGGTCCACGTGAGGCAGAGACCCCCCTAATTGTATGGTTGTTTAGAAGGTTTTTTTATCGTTCTTAATAATTAAACAAGGACTTGGCAATTTCAATTTATTTATATGAAAACGAAAAAATTGAAAAATATTATACAGATGTCCTATTAATAGACAAATATTATAACCAAGAACTATACATGTGAATGTTTCAAGGGTATTCCCAATAAACTTAATAAGAACAAAATCGAATAAAATCAGAAATAATAAAGTGTCACAATGTCCCTTCTTCGGGCGCAAAATATAGTCGACGAAATTTTCGTGGTTTTTTCAATTTTTTTATTTAAAAAAATAAATGATTTTTGATGATAATTCAATTGTTAAATGAATTTGTCTAAATTTAGTCGACAGACATAAATATATATCTCAGGAAAAAGTTATTGCCGATTTATTCAGATATTTCAGAATTATATTTTTGAGAAAGTGATACTTAATGTATTTGTTAACACAACCTACCTTGTCTTAAGGGGGTGGGTGTCGTAATCTGGTACCTTTCAATCCCGCCTCATAATAATTCTAGGGTAGTTGTGAGAAATCTGAGGATACTTGTTTATAGGTCTAGCCTTCGCCTAACGATCCATATCTCAATTAACATTGTTACATCACACCACCAGGTGGTGAGTCTATTCTAGACACTTAACAGTTTTTTAAATCTATCTTCTTTAGACCCACATAAAAGCGTCTGAAAATTACACAGAGTACGAGAAGATGAGGTCACTAAAATGTTTAGCCCATTTTTTTAATTCGCTTTTGAATTTTCTAGAATCACTTTTGAACGCCGATTTTTACAATTTTCGACTTCAAACTCTATCTTCTTCAGACAAAATTTCAGAAGAAAGCCGTTTTTTCGACTAGGTAGATAATATACTGTCGTCAATATGTTTGGCTCGGATTTTTGAATTTCACCTAGAATTCTAGAAATATGACTATAAGTAAACCGGAAATGAAAAGTTCGAAAAAAAAATTTGTCTGATCGAAAACAAAAGTACCACCAAATGAAGCTGGAATTTTCACTATCAAAAAATTGCTACAGCTAATCAAAATTTTCAACCAATCAGCGTCAAATTGATAATTAGGTTAAACATTTTGGCTTAAAAATAATTGAAATTTCTAGAATTCGATTAAGACATTCGATAATTTTAATGTCATGCATCGTTTTCGGGGGTCATATTCACAAATAAAAATGTTCATATGATGGTGGACTACCGTTTATGCGGTAACGCACAAAAAAATATTA
Source organism: Oikopleura vanhoeffeni (assembly GCA_004367855.1). Lineage (NCBI taxonomy): Eukaryota > Metazoa > Chordata > Appendicularia > Copelata > Oikopleuridae > Oikopleura > Oikopleura vanhoeffeni. The sequence continues at coordinate 688,963 of SCLH01000320.1, read as the reverse complement.
GAATTTTGAAAATTCTAGATTTTGTTCTAGATTGTTTCGAAAAAAATTATTGCCACCACGAGATTCCTTGGGTCCACTTTAGTCATAATCGATGCTGATATATTATAAATTAATTGTATAAAGGCATCAAAAAATTACGACACCCAGTGGGTGTCACCCAGTGGGTGTCACCCACCCCCTTAAGCATACTATTTGTATTTTTTGGTATAATTTTTGAATAAAGATATATCCCTTTATCACACTTTTGTAAATATCCCAGCCCTACAACTAAAAACACACTACGTTTTCTTATCAGGGCCGGGATATTTACAAAAGTGTGATAAAGGGATATCTTCCCCTTCACAGTTTTCAATATTTATTAATTTCCAGCGAGCGCGGCGGTCGTAAATCTCTGGTGTATAGAACTCAGTAAAACACAGACACCGACAGTTTTGTGAGTAGACAGTTTGAAAAAATTGGTTGAAATACAGTTTTTCATCTTTTTGCAAATAGTTGAACATTTATATTTTGTTGGAAGTTGAAATCCAGAAAATGAAAATGTCGAGATTCGATAAGTTATAGTTGAAAAACTACAGGTTCTACTAGCATGCTTCCACTGGCATTTTTCAGAACTATTTAAATGACGGCAAAATCTCCTGCAGCTCACTCTATTTTCCTGTACAGCAATCTCCCCCGTATAAAAAAAATGTGCATTTACCATAATCATCGCCACAATTAAGACTAAAAATCTCATTTAAAAGATTTTCTAATTTATCCGTAAATCGCCTTTTTTGAATTGTGAAAAAGTACTGGTTTTGGTCTAATATATAGCACTTAAATCTCAAGATATATAGAGAAATCTAACTTGAAACCATGATTTAATCTGGTTAATGACGCTCGTTATTATAGATATTTTATGTAGAGATATTAGCATAGGTTCCTACTACGCATTTTTATTGCTGAATAGAACCAAATAAAATTAAAAACACCATAAATGATAAACTTTTTCGACCGCCGTAATACGACAATTTTGAAATAAAAAAGAGTTTAATAGAAATCGTTTTATAAACCTTTCTGGTAAAATTCTTTTTATAATGTTTAAAACATTATGTTTTTCGACTTTTATCTTTTTCTGGTTTTCTTTAAAAAAAAACCGAATATCAAGATGCACCAAAAATGAAAGCGGTACATGTGTTAACCGGTAACGTTTGACCGTACGGTTACAATAAATATGCGGGTTCTGTGCTAATAATATAAATCTAAAAATATAGGGTTTGTTGTTTATTCGGCGATCTAAAACTGAATGCGGCTAGAAAATACTAAAGTGGTTTCTAGCCACGTAATTGCGCTAGGCGCAGATGCTAAATAAGGGTAGCATAATAGCTAGGGTGTACAGCGTTGACACATGTATCAGCTACTGTAGTTATTACTGTAGTTATTTTTGAAAAGAAAGACTGAATGTAGCGCGGGAGTTTCAAGTGCCGTCGGGAGTCCTGACTTAGGTGGTTATGTCTGATTTGCAAGTTTGGCTATTTCAGGAAAATCTGAATATTGATCAATAATTCCGAAAATGCCAATTTGTAGACCAGATCTACTAGACCTAGCCTTCATGTTGTGAAATCAAAGGTCAAACTGAAGTTTTGATGACTACACCAATCGTCACATAATCGTAACATGAAGTCACTTTGCAAAATTCCAAAATCTATCTCCTCCCAGACAATATATCACAATTTGTTGGAAAATTGACATAATACGTGGAATAAGCAACCTAAGTCCTACAGGTCTTTTTTCATTTCCATGACTAATTTTTATCCAGGGGACCAATAAACCGACGATTTTTGGCTATTTTTCACGATTTTTAGGTTTAAAATCTATCTTCTCCGAGGTTAAATTTGCAAAAGGGCGAAATGTTTTCACAGTACACCTTGTTACATGCCTGAGATTTGTAGGAGCCATTTTTATAAATTTTGATGCAGACTCGGAAATATGATTTTTTGAACAAAAATGTGCTCCGTAGTATTCGAAAGTAGGCTCAAACGAAAGCCTTTTTTGACTTAATTCTGAAAAAAAAATTGAAAAAAAATGAAGAAACGCAAAAATTTCGAATTTTTTTGAGGATTTGATCGAAAATACATTTTGTAGACATCTCGAAGCAATTTGGTGCCCTCTGATTGCCTTTAAGTCCTCATCAAAATCAGACATGACCACCCCCTTAAGACTATGCTTTTCAAGTAATAGCCTATAACTTAGTCTATAAATAATCTTTTGACCAAATCAACTCAAATTTAAACAAATCACTTGGTTTGGACGTTTCTTGAAACTAACGCGGTATACTAACCGCGGTACTAGAAACTAACCGCGGTACTAGACTCAGAGTTTCTGGTTCCGGCAGTTATAATACGAAACATATAATTATACCCCTTTGGGCCTATAGTATAGCGTGTAGAAAATAGATATTGTCAATCAAAAAATTATCCAAGTCTATTTATTTAGAAAAAAATTGAAAAAGTCTCAAATAAACCAGTTTATGTGAAAAATGAAACGAAGCTAGTCAATTTCGACCAAAATAAAGTTTAGACTATAATCAATAGTTCACAATACTGTCTTCAGAAAAACACGCGGGAGGCGAGAAAACAACGCGGCTTTGAAAAACGACTCAGCCAATTAGGTTTTTAGATCGCTCAAACTGAGCACAAATGTCTAGTGAATAAGACAATATAAAAATTGGACCAAATCAGACTATTGTTTCTATCTTTTAACAAAAACTAATATAAAACAATCACAGTAATCTCAGAAAACAATAAGAAAAATTGGTCCGATTCAAATACACGTCCAATGTTTATATTCATTAGATAATTGTGCTCAGTTTGAGCTTTCTCTGAACTAAATCAGATAACTCGTTTTCAAACGTCGCGTCGTTTCCCTCCCCCCGCTTTTTGAGGGCCCAAATAGAGACCATAGAGCAATAAAGGGATGTACAACAAAATCATAAAAATGTTATTTCCAGTACCAAAACCAGTCAATTTCAACCAACTGGTACATCAGATAACAAAACGAATATTCCTTTCCTTGATAATATCCAAAGATTTTCGATACGCGAACTGAAAGAATTAAACTCCTCAAACCAATTTTCTTCAGAAAAATAAGTGTTCATTCAAAAAATAATTTTTTTATTAGAGTGAGTCAGGGCAATAGGCAACACATTTGCGCTTATTTGACTTCGGCAAAATACTGCAGTCGATATCCTATTGCCAATAAGCAGCACCCGGGAAATACAATGACCTATTTTGCACATTTAAACTGTGTTTGGCAACAATTGTGACCAAAAGCGTATCTTTTGACGTCACCAACTTTATTTATTGATTATACATTGCACAGCCTGAGTCTTTTTCAATTGTAACATTTTTTCTCTAGGCGGCTAGACAGTGAAAATTTACTATGTCTTGGCGTAAATTTAGACTTTCTAGTCGCTTGGAGAAAATATCACAATTTCAAAAACCTGAGGCTGTATAATGTCCTTATATAATGTATAATGTCCTTAAATTTTCAACTTGACGGGATAATTCGTTGAAAGACTTGATGAGATCTTATTTCTGATGATATCTCAATAATTACCACTTTTCTTTAAAAATTATAATGAGATTCGACAATATATTTCCACTGACTGAGAACCTCGTTGTTTGGGGTTCCTGAGCACACCCGTTAACCCTTGTGAGCATAGAGCCACAATTATGGCTCAATCATACCTTAAATCATTCAAAAAATGCAAAAAACTGGATCGGAGAATCTTTCCTTTCAAATACATTATGAAGAATTTCGATTGGGTTACAAAAAAGTACTTGAATTGTTTTTCGAATAATTGATTCCAGTATTACGGGGAGTTGATTTATTAGGATTTTTCGTAAAAGTGACTTTAAGCAATCGAAAATTGTCAACAGTTGTGTAGAGAAACCTATCTCGATAATAGAGAAATTTGGGTTTTTCGCGCTGCCTAATTACTGTCGAGCAACTAACCAAATGTTTTGTTGGCTCATTCCTTATTTGCTTATTTTTAAGGAAATCAGACCAAATAAATTATGGAAAACAACAAAACCTCTCGAATTAAGTCTCTTAGTAAAGTCCGAAACGCAAATAGCATTTCAGCTAGTTAACAATTTGGTAACCAGAAGTTAAGTTCTAGTGTTATTTCGAAAAAAAATATTTTTAATTTAAAAAAAAAACAGAGAAAAATAAAAGAGACAAATATACCAAATATTTTTCAATTTTTTGCCAAAAATATAATTTGAGCTTCTACATTTCGGCTTTTGAAAGGAGTGATGCTAAATCAGTCAAGGCTACGCCAAATTCATCTTTTGAATAATTTTCTCCAATTCTAGAGCTCGTTCAGAGAAAATCACGAACAAAAAATATTATTAAGCTTGAAACAAAAGTTGTCTAGGCTGCTATTTGAATGTAAATTTTTAAGAATTTAAAAAAATAAATAATTATTTCACATAAAAATGGAGTTATACTTTTTTAAAAGAGATGTCGTGACGAACGACCGATAAAGGCTTAAGAATTATTTGAGAAATATTAAGGATCAGCAATTATAATTTATGGATTTTGTATCCTCTAAGAAATTAACTCAATGGCGAATTAATAAAAATGAACTAAATGATTGTCAACTTTGTAAAACAGAAGCTTCAATTTTGCCGGAATAAGCGGGAATCCTTTTTCTCAAAAAATAAAATGAAGTCGGACGACGCAAAAAAATGCGACTCGAGGCTTCAAAGAACATGAAGGACACGCCGACAATTTTTCGAGCAGAACGAGCACAAAATTGATTCAAAGAAATTGACACACAAGTTCTTTTCAAATAACATGGACCGCGGATTTTAGAAATGAAACTTAAAAATATATTTAAAAATTTAAATCCAGCTCTTTCAGCCGATTTTAATCGGAAAAATGGGTTTTTTCACTGAGTAATCATTAAAATTTTAAAATGTTCGATTTTGACAAGATTGTAGTTCTCCGACCCAACTCATATCCCGATCTTGGGCGAAGAGGGTAGATTTCATATGACTTGAATCTCGAATTCCAATTTAAAATAAATACTTATTAAAAGGTGCGGATTTAACCTTCAAAAGCCAATTTTAGTAGGTGTAGCGTCGTTGAACCAAGTGAATACGCCAAGAAAGAATGACGGCGCTGGAAGAGCACTACATTTGGTCTGGTGGAGATGTGAGAGAACCGTATCTGATAAAGACAAATTGGTGTTTCGCGCTGCCAATTACTGTCGAGCAACAACCAAATCGGTTTGTGTCTGCATTACTATTTGCGTATTTTAGGAATCACAAATAAATAGGAAAACACAAAACTCTCGAATTAGTCTCTTAGTAAAGTCAGAACCGCAAATAGCATTCAGCTATCAGCAGTTTACAGCGGATTGACTACTTAAGCCTCCCTTGGACTTGGAACAAAAAAGGGGGTTTTTAACTGGTCAGGGGGCTTTAAGTGGTCATCAGGCCAGGGGGAGGGTAATAATTGGTCAAAAGCCGTTTTGAGCTGAGACAAACTCTGAGAATGTTTAATTATAAGATATCTAACTTTATTTTTTAATAAAATGAATCTATATCTTAATTTCATTAAACTAACATGAAAAAAGTCGAATTAACGATAAGATATGGATTAATAGAGATTATGACGGAAAACAGATATGTTGGGTCTAAACTGCCACCTACGAATTGACGAGAAAAAAATTGTAATGATAAATATTTGTTTCTAGCTAGGTATTTCAATCAAAAATTAGCTTTTGACTTTCTGGAATATTTAACTCGGAGACTTTAGACATGAATCCTGTACCCAGACTTGATTATGGCGACGCGTTATTATACTTATAAATCGAGCACATATTAGCAAAGTTTCATTATCAACATACATTTTTCAATAGCTTAAAATTATTCAGCCATTTGCTATACAATGAATAAAAAATTTTAAACGAATTAAAAACATGTAATGACGATAAGAAAACAAAAGTTGCAAAATTACCTCAGTTCACCAAAAGTGCAATAATCAGATGAAATTAAACCTTAAATTATATTTGAAACTACCTCATATAAAACTTCAAATGATTTCTATCGTTCTGTTAAAAATCATTAGATTTTCCTATTCTTGTAGCAAATTGAATCTTAATGTTTCTAAGTGAAAATTGATTTCTTCTTGATAACAGCTCTTACTCTCTCCTTACTTTTCGCCTACGCATTCTTGATAATCAGTATTTGCGAAGTTTTGACTTCTAGAAATGCTCTATTTAAACGGAGGCCATACTGTAAGCAATATAAAGTCTTAGAAATTCGTTACGATCCTTTGAGGGTCTTCCACGTATTTGATACTTTAAAAAAGGCATAGTACGTAATTAAAAAATGACTAAATTACGTCGTCAGAAAAATTCCAGGGTCAACTTCAAACGTTTTTAAGACTTTTTTTCTCATTACACAAAGTCGAATAAAGTCACGTGACGAATATAATTCAAAATAAGGTTTGAATATGTCACAGATAAATCCTTATTTCTCAAAAAATAAGATCACGTGACGTGTTTGGAAAATATTATTATGTTTAAAACTCTCAAATAGGTGTTTTGGCCAAAATTTTCGGCGTAATTTGATCATTATTGTGTACTTGAACCAAAACCTTTTTCTAATTTGAAGGTCACATGATCGTTTTTGGACTTTTGTGTAATGGAAAAACTCTTAAAAACTTCTAAAGAACCTTTTATTTTTTTCAAAAGTGATTTAAGCAATTTTTGAAAAAAAACAGTACTATTTTGCCGACCTTATTTCTTGAATATACGGTCACTGATCATTTTGCTATAGTGTAATGGAGAAAGCTTAGAATTTTAGAAAAAGTCTTTAAAAAAGTCTTTAGAAAAAGTCTAGATTTTGGGGGGTTTTAAGTGGTCATAGGTCACCGGGAAAATCAAATATGCCCAAATAGGGGGTTTTAAGTGGTCAGGGGGGCTTTAACGGGGGGCTTTTAAGTGTAAACCGCTGAATCTTCATTAATATTGACTAAAAATAATGAAACAAAAAGTGTTGATATGTTTTTTTTTTAGTACAAATAATATATATTGGTTGAGCTTTCGATTTATTACAATATTTTCGAAACAAAGTTTTTTAATCAGTGAAATATTTTTCGCAAGATTGCATTGAGTAATTTGGTTAATAGTGGGGCTCGAAATTGGTTAATTAAAGTTTGATAATCTGCTTTCATGGAAAAAATAACCTTTTTTTTATTCAAAATCATTAAGTTGTTCATTAAAATTTTTTGACACAGTATGTACTTTTTTAAGTTGCGTAAGTGAAAATTGTGTCCTTTAGCTAATTGAACGTGCCAATTCCAAAATGGTTAACTGGTGGATTTTATTTTGAACGCTCAAGCTATAGCCGATGTCAAGGTTTTGAAAATAAAACCCCTAGTAACTATTTTTTATTGGCCGTAATTACTTAAAGGACAATTTTCACTTTGCAAGTAGAAAAAGTACATACTGTATTTATAAATTACTTTTGATTTCTGAGATATAAATCTAAGTGAACAAAACTGTGACGTAGGCCAGATACTTGTGCATCATTGCCAACAAAAATGTAACTTGTGAAGACAACTGTCACCGTGTATCACGTGATATGGTTAACCTTGCTTTTCTCACTATATTTTTTAGAACAAAAAATTTAAATTCTAGAATATAAATATCGATTGCCAAAATACTACCTTTAACTTCTTATGCAGAAAAATTGAAATTCCAACTGCCTCAAGCTTTCTGTAAACAACGTTCAAAGTAGAGCCACAATTGTGGCTCTGGTGCATTGGCGGAACTTTTTTTATATGCTGACAANGGTTAAATAAACTTTATATATGTACAAAATTTTGCAGGAAATAAAGACTTGATTATAAAGTATTCTATTATTCATTTATATTATTTCATATAATAAATTGTTTCAATGAATTTAATTGATAAATGATAATATTCTTGAAAACAATAAATTTATTATATAATATAATTTATATGATAATCACCCGAATATAATTTATTTGATAATCACCCGTCATTCGACCGACGGATTCACTTTATAATAAGGTTTTATGTCTTGCGAGAGATATATAAAGTTCGCTTGACGGTCCAGGAACTTGAACAACAAGGTACTTAGCCGATAAAAATATATCTAAAAATAATTTATGAGTAATTTAGCTCAAAAGAAATAACCAAACGATTTAGGCCATCTACGCTTAAATTTCCGAAAAATACAATGGGTGACAATAAATTTCGAAATCCGGTATTTTGACTGAGAATAAGTCAATATTTTACCGGTTTTCCGGTTTTAAATACTGCGCATGCCTGCTAAAACTGCTTGTGCATCATAAGAAGCGCAATATAATTTAAATTTTATTTGGCAAAATAACTTATTAAAATCTCTCAACCTCCTCACACCCTTTGAATATCCGAAGGCAAAAAAATTTTCGGGAACCAAAAATGCGCAGAAATAACATCTTCACAGACCTACGATTCAAATATGTCATAGAGTTTGGAATTTTATTTCCAAAAATAGTGTTGAAAATTTCATACGATCATTCGTTCGAAATTTATTTTTTCTTACTTTTTCATAGGATTTTCGCCAAAATTTCTTAAAAAATTAATTGTGTAAAAACGATACATAATATCAAAATTCTGAGGAAACCAGTTAATAGGAAAGAATACAGGGATCTCTTTTGATAATAAGTCATTTGTTTTGCAGTCTCTAACGAAAGAAATAAGTTTCCACAAGTGATTTCTTAATGAAACTGCGAATAATGAAATTTTCAAAAAATTATTTTTTGAAAGAATTGAACGGCAATGTAACCCAAATAAAGCCGACAAAGACAGATCGAGCAAGTGTAGAACATAAGGTGGTACTGATTTTGAATTTTCAGCTGATTAGAAATATTCTGATTCGCAATGTAAGTTAATTGATATCTTTTTCCAGTTTTTCCGTGATAAGCGCTCAAAGTAGTGCCTTTAGATAGACTTTCGGGTGTAAGGCGAAGTTCTCGTTTCTGGGTGTGAAGAGGTTAAAGGGAGGTGCCATATACCCGGCAGATTGGAGTCAATATAACTCACAAAAATAATTAGTTAGTTTATTTTTTTGTGCTTATTATTGTTAGCTCAACCAGAATAGATACGTTAAAGCTCATTAAATTAATTTGTTATCTTTTTAAAGCACTATTTAAGTTCGAGTTTTCATCTTTGAAATCCTAAAAATTTGAAAAAAAAATCAAAACATTATGAAATTTTTTGCGCATTGTTCGACCAAACTTTTTTTCTGTTGTTAATTTTCAAATCTTTGTGTAAAAACCATAAAAATAGCCACTTTAACTTGTTTCAAAGATGCCTACATATTTTCTGACCGTCGTTTGAAAAATCATAAAATCTTGAGAGCAACTGTTTGGGACTTAAAAGCGGACAGGAACACTTAATTTATTTTTCAAACTGTTTTGTGTTCCTACCTTCCGAAAAATAACAAATTCGTGTTTTAGTTTTTCGTTTATAAATATTCTCAAATAACCTTTTTTTACTCGTGAAAAAAGCATATTTTTTGTCTTCACCTCAGGGGTCGGCACAATTGAATCGGATCGGTTCGAAAAATTCGATCCGATTCAAAACAAATTTTGAAAGCCTCTGCTTCACCTATCCGCCGGATGTTTAAAAAAAATCATGCTAATTTACAGATGCGTGGATTTTTTTTGTCGGATTGTGTGGGATTGTGTTTAACGAAGGTCATAAGCAGACTTTCAAAGCAATCCTTTTGTCGATTTTTCCTTATCCCCAAATTTTCCTATCTTTAGTTATAAAGGGATAGCAGAGGGTAAAAAACATTCTATCTGGAAAATAAGTGGTTCTCTCGAACCTTATAGTTGGATTAAATGAACTTCGTATTCTTCTCATTTCTTTCACTTTCAGAGAACAAAACTGCATCTCTATGAATTGTGCTAATTTGATTATTTTTGCCTACACATAATTAATTTTAATACTTTATAATTATAGTAAAATAATTGAAAAAAATTGGATAATGACTTACCAAAATTGCGGTGGATATCCTTACGCGTATGTATTTAATAATTTAAATATATATCATAACAGAGCGTATTTCACAAAAATGAGATTTTTCAAAGATTTTCATGAACACATAATTTAAACGTTATGTAAAAGGATCTCTTGAAATAAAATATATTATTTTCTATACGTTGGCACAGATATCACTCACAGCTGGTTTAATTGTGCCATAAAAATCAGCTTATTTTAAGAGATCATAACTTTTTTCGAACACTATATATATTTAAAACTTAGTTATATTTTTGATATCCAACAGAATTGAGAAAAAACGTAAAATTGTGAAAGCCAAACAACAAGAACGACATACAGTATAAAAGTCTGAAAAGGATTGAATCTATGTGATTATTATATTACATCCGGCTAAGACAATTTTTCCCTATAACTTTGGTTAAAATATTTTTTTGTGTAGTGATCAAAATTCGGATTTGTTCCCCGGTTTCATGAGATGAAGACTGAGACTACAAATGATCATTTTATTTCTGGAGCTCCAAATTTCCTTCAACTTCTCCTCCAAAATTGGAAATCAACTTCACATACGGTAAGAGAGTGGTTATTTTGGCTCAATTTAGACACCTTCAACCGAAATCCCCCATTTTATGAGTGTGTTTTTAAAAGATTTACAAAGTGAAAATTATTGATCTGAAAAATGAGAATAAACAAAATAAGCTCAAAAGTGACACATTTCATTTGAAAAAATTTTATTCGAAAATTCCGAAGTGGCAAAAAGTTTACCATCACGAGAAAGAAACTGAAAAAGTTCAAATCTAGAAAAAAATATACAAAATTTTAATGTTTTATGCGTTAACTAGCATTAAACTAACTAGGATTATTTAATTTCTTGAAATTAAAAAAAAATATTACACAATTTTTTTTTCAAAATTATCAAAATTTTCAAAATGCGAGATTTTCAGAAAGTGATAACTGATTTTAACGTCAGGTGATACTTTCTGTCTGATCAGCAGACTCTGCTGTATTTTCATTATGAGAGGAAGTTATTTTTATTTGGAGTAGCATATGAGCAGCAATACCTCTTAATCACACTTTGCTTAGAATGCGTAGCCACGTCTATTTTTCTATGTAATTCTTCTATTGATTTTCCTATCTGACTACGCATTCTAAGCAAAGTCTGATAAAGGGATATACAACCATGAGTTTTGTTAAATAAAAACTAATAATTCATTGTTAAAACAAAATAAGAGAATGTACATCTTTCATAGTTACGCTAATTTGAATACCAAACGTTTAAAATCAGAATTTAAGCCAAATTGATGAAGTCACATTAAAAAATTGAAAAAAGATTTATTGGAGATATCCAGTGCATTTTTGTAACTTATTTAAATTTGTATTTTCTCATTTATTTCATGTGGGTTTTTCAGATAAGTTTGAACATGTTGAATAGCTTGAGGCAAAGTTTTCCTTCCCAAAATTATCCTTCTGACAAAATGGTGAAATTTATGAAAGCAGAAGTTGAGAATTTCGAATTTATGTCAAAATCACAGGAATCAGCGGCTTTTGATGAAATTGATCGCTTTTTGAGCAGTCAGTCTCAATCTTTACTCAAAAAGTATTTGACAAAGAGCATTTGGGAAAAATACCAAGATAAGGATAGTTTGAAAATTTTTTTCAAAGATAGATTTTTTTTACAAAAACCCCATGTGATGTTGGAGCCATGATAATCTCCAGAGATTCTTAGACAAAAATGAGAAATCGTAAAATCAACTTAATCTGCACTGTTAGCCTGCGGCAGAAGAGAAAAAGTAAAAACATTTCAGTTATTCTGAATTTTGAAATATTGACAAACAAAAATTTGAACTCACAATAGTTAATTTTCAAAAATTAAATTCAGCTTCATTGTCTGAAATCGAATCACTTTCAGAATTTGATTGAAAGGGGGAGACGATATCGGCACATTCGGCGAGATGAAAACAAAATTATTTTTTTCTTCTTAAAATGAAAAAGGCGTAGGCGTTCGAAATGACGTCATATCGATTACGCGACTTTCTGGTCGTTATTTGCTAGATTTTTGGCCAAAATTTTTAAATAACTCGGCATTTGAAAACAACTCAACCGATTGCATGATTAGATAGATCAGACTGAGCTCAAATATCTTGTGAATAATGATATACAAAAATTGGTTCAAATCCGAACATTGTTTCCAAATTTTTTTAAGAAAAACTAATAAATAAAAAATTTCAGAAATCTAAGAAAAAGGATAAAATAAATTGTTCCGATAAATCAATTTTTTATGTCATTATTAATAAGATATTTGTGCTCAGTTTGAGCTTTCTAAGAATATAATCGGATGAGTTGTTTTCAAAAGCCGAATAATTTAAAAAATTTGGCCAAAAATCTAGCAAATAACGACCAGGAAGTCGCGTAATCGATATGTCTTTTGATTTTATAAAAATTGTTATAATAAGTTCCTATAAAGGGAATCTCCAAAATGCTTGAATAATACTCCAGCAAACGCAATTAAATTTAAGTTGATAAGAGTTAGTTTGAGAAAATAAATCATGGGAATGACGTCATTCATGACGCCAACAAAGCTCTCCACATGGGGTAGCTAGAACTGGGTTTCGCACAACTTGTAAAATCGCGAAAATTTGACATCAAAAATTTGACCTTTATATTCTTTTACCTTCAATTTTTTTGAAAAATTTCATCAACGAATAAAATCCTGGGTCGTAAAATGACCAAAAAAAATTCTCTACATAGCTTATAAACATTGATACCCATTTTTGAGTTTTGAAATTCCTTATTTCAAATCGTCTGATATGATTTCACATACTCAAGAACCTGTAATGGCATTTTTCGTCTTCAAACTAAAATAAAGGGAAATTTAAAAATACATTTCGTGTCAAAACAAAGAACTTTTTTTTGTAATTTTTCGACGTCTGGGTGTCATAATCTTTGTTTCTGATTATAAATTTGAAAATCATTTTTTTTTGCAAATCTTCACGTAAAACATGTTTTTTGGCATTTTTGATTCATTTCAAACTGATTTATAGAGCTGTGAACATGGATTTTCCTTCAAAAAATGTATTAACTCTGGTGTGAAGAATCCCGATTCATCAATTGGAATCTACGCCGGGTCGAGTGACTGCTATAGAGTATTTGACGACGTTTTCGATCAAATTATTGAAAGTTATCATGGTCATAGGCTGCGGGCATAAATTATTTAAGCTCGAAAATGCAAAAAATTATTATTATTTATTTTTCATAGCTTAATATCCCCTTATCACACTTTTGTGCCAATCCCTGACCTACTTCTTAAAACACACACTACGTTGGCTAACCAGGGCCGAGATTGCAACAAAAGTGTGATAAGGAGTTATGATTATAAATCTGAAATTGTAATAAGCTGGGAACGGCAAAATAAATTTTGGGTGACAATTTAAATATCATAATTTATAATTATATTTTAAGATAATTTTCACTTCGCGAAAGATAGGCCAAAGTATAGGTCATTTACTATGGTAGAAACAACAATTTTTTTTGCTTTAATTTTTTTTAATCATTTTTAAATCGTAAGTTACAATTCGTGACCCTTGAGCAAATTTCTATTTAATCAAATTTCGTTTGCGAAATTGAATGATGATTGAAATTCTTGAGCAATACAAGTTTTGTTGTCCTAACCTTATCCGGGATAACCAGTGGCCAAAGTTAAACCGATTTGAATTAAAATAAAACTGCGAGAGTAAATCACTGCTTAAAAATTTTTCAACATGACAAAAAACATTTTTGGGTCACCTAGTGGTGAGAAAGTGGGTTTCAAACTAAGAGTTTGAGCGAGTTTTTCCGGGATGAAATTGACAATTTGAAAATAAAAACTTCAAAACTCCTTCAAAATTCTTTTATTTTTTATCCAAAATTTATTTTCGTTCTCAAATTCTACATTTGAATCTTTATTTTGTTTTAATTACAGCGGTTGACCACTTAAGGGTATCCCGGTCCCTAATTTGACATATTCTCGATGATATATTAGCCAAACACGGCCTCAAGGATATTATTCAGATTAGCCAGTTTGTAAAACAAGCCTTCATCTTGCAAAAAACATGTGTCAAAACTTTTTTGCATGAATACACTCCCAAACACATTTGTGAAACAGGGAGACCCAAGCCAAAATTGAAATTCTATCTCCTCTGAAGTTATATTTTAAAATAAACCTTAATTTTGACATAACCTGCATAATTAGTATACAAAATTTCTGTGGAAGCGTTTTTGTCGATAAGTGCTTTAGTTTTTCTAGAATATGCGATAGACCATCGTTTTTTTTGACATTTTCTATCGAAAATTCTATCTCCTCCGAAGTTATATTTCAAAATTTACTCAAATTTTTGCACAAGGAAGCTCAAAACAATATAAAACTTCTGTGGAAGTGTGTTTTTTTGAATTTCGACCCCAATCTCAAAATCTGAATTTTTCAAGGTCACGTGAAAAAATTTTCGGAAAAAAAAGGGTAGGATCCTGACTGAGAGCGTCCATCTTGACTCTACATACCACACCTGGCGCCCCCTGGTGTGGTGAGGGGCGCGCTGCACATAATAGAGGCAGGTACTTTGTTATATATTATCGTTGTACTATAGTATATATATATACACACAGGATTTGAAAAAATTTTTTATTATAAAATATATAAGAATAATTAAATTAAATGAATTTATTTTGTAATGAATTGAATGAATTGTAATGCTTGATAAAAATATATTTAAAAAATTAAGAATAAATGAAATTGTCTTATTAAATCTCTCATAAAAAATTTGAACATACAGAAAGTATAATTTGAAGATGACTTTCAGGAAATATGGAAAATTTAAAGTTAGTGAAATTCCTTGAATGTTAATCATAATAATTA
>SCLH01000320.1:643993-667932 GCA_004367855.1 Oikopleura vanhoeffeni | reverse complement strand
AGATAAAAAATAATATAAAAATTTTTCACATTTTTTTCTTTCAAAAATCAATCCGAAAAAATGTACCAATCTGCCACATCGCTGCTACCCCCTTAAGGGAGTTGTGAGTGATAAATGTTAAAATTATGCACAAAATTCGAAGTGAGAATCACATCACTATTTTTTCGAAATAATTGGCATATATTTGGTTCATCTTCTCTTTACGGTTTGGTTAAACACAAAACAAACGGTAAATTGGGCACGAATAATTTTTCATCACCGTTTGACTTTTGTTCTCTATCAAGAAATAATTTTTACATGCTGCATACAATTGTGATGCATTTTTCTGAGGTTGTTCTCCAGTTTATCGCCGCGTTTCATATTTCTAATTTTTGGTCAAATTCTCTCAAAAAATTGTAAAACTAGATTTTCTTCATTGTTGTAAGTAATTTATTTTCCGATTTTTAGTCAATTAAAGTAAATCACAAATAATCAGAGATCCTTTTTCTGATAGTGAGTGGTTTTTGCTCAATTCAAATTTTTTTGAAATATGTTGAAAAATGCAAATGTTATCAAACATTCGAAAGGTAAAACAAGCTGAAATTTAGGATATTTTCAGAAAAACTTTAAAAAACAATTGATGTTTGTTCTACAATTATCCCTATGATTATAATTTACATATGCAGACTAAATAATGCAGTTTCAAATGCATTCAGTTCAGCAATATTAACAAATTTATATGGACTTCAAATTCCCAGAATCAGCTAGATTTTACACTCACAACCCAGTTGAGGGGATGGCATTTACTCGGCAGACTAGTGTCATATTAACATACGAAAATAATTAATTACTTTATTTTTTACTGCTTATTATAGTTAACTCAACCAGAATAAATGTGTTCCAGCTCATTTAAATAATTAACATCCATTTACGGAAAAGATTTGAGTTCGATTTTTATTTTTTGAATTCCTAGAAACTTCAAAATAACTTGAAACATTTAAAAAATTTTCCGCATTTTTCGCCCAAAATTTCTGCCTTTTTTATTAAAATATGTAGGTGAAAAGACGAAGAATACCCACTTTAAATTTTTCATAACCGGTTCAGGTAGATTAAGAATAGCTACTCCAAGACTCATTCTCTAAACTGTATTCTGACACTAGGCTGTTATCGGGTTTCGTTCATTTTAAACCAATGATAGTTATGAAAAATCGAAAAATGACATTTTGTAGAGAATTGAACCATCACAAACAAATCGTACAATATTGTACAAAAGTCAAATTTTTTAACTCACGAATTCGATGTAGAATTTAACCGCTTAATATTTTTTATGAGATTCACTATGATCATAAAAAATTGTCTAACATTTTCAAATATCGACTTTAAAACTGAATTGCATTGCTCTGTTTCGACTGGGTGCGGACGAAAGACAAAACAAAATATTATTTTGAGCTCTCCTCTCAAAGTTGAGCTCCGCTTAATACAAATAGCTGTAGAAGTCTACTATGAAAATATTTTTGATCGAAATTAACGAAGACAATATAAAATTGTACGAGGATGAAGATTATGTTAATTAAAATGTCATGGCATAATCTTCTGTCAAATGAGAGCGCTCGAAAAAATGAAGACAGTTTTTTTCTCTTGGTCTCACTAAACTGACGTGATTTTATAAAACGATTATTCATATATGTTTTTGGTAAACATCCACTCCACGGTGATAGCAGTATTTTTTTCAAGGGAACATATAAACTGTAGTTTCGAAATGTAATCAGACTCATCACATTAGATTTTATGTTGCGTATGCCTAAATTAAAAAAACTTGAAATACAAACAAAAATAAATTATTAATCATACTGTAATACAGTAACTGTATGATCGGTAAAACTCGGATTTAACAAAAAATAAACTTCACTAACCGATCAATATTTCTCTATTATAGATTTATCTTTTTTGTAGTTGATTAATCGCAGCTTCACTTTTAATTTAGTTTTTTATATATTTTTTTATTTCGATCTGTTTTTGGATGAACACACACATTGGCTCGGTCCTGATATTCGGTTTCTGCATGATACAGACGCTTTACCCAGATTCACCCAGCTAACAAATCGTCGCTTACGATTGCTCTCTATCACCTGTCAAATCATTCCTATATAATCTTATATTTGTGCTATTTAGCGCCTCATATACAGTTGTAGTTTAAAAATATACATAATCAAAAATGTCATTTCATAGATCAAATCTGAAACATTTTATTTTGATATATTTGAGCGAAACAAAACTAAGAGAAAAAATGAGAAATGTTTTGAAGAATAAAAGTTTACAAAGAACTTTGTTACTCTTATAATACGTATAATAAAATTATTTTGAAATATGCTTTAGTTAGGTATTATTAAATGTTTCACATGTGATTAAAATACATAATTTGAAATAATGTCTGAGTTTTGATATAGACAGAAATATCGAAAATTTGACTTTTACTGCTGTAGGAGTGTCGGTTTTGAGCCCTTTGAAATTGAAAAAATACTATTTTAAAAAGACATGTTTGAAGCTATTTGCTTGAACTTTCTTCGTTAGTCGTAACTTTGAGATCGGATGTGTGATA
Source organism: Oikopleura vanhoeffeni (assembly GCA_004367855.1). Lineage (NCBI taxonomy): Eukaryota > Metazoa > Chordata > Appendicularia > Copelata > Oikopleuridae > Oikopleura > Oikopleura vanhoeffeni. Next base: position 665,354 of record SCLH01000320.1, on the reverse strand, counting down.
GTGATTTTATGATTTTTTGAGAAGGGCTTGTACAATTTAGTACAATAAGTGTGTAATGGGATAGAAAATTATTGGTGTGTAATGGTTAAAAAGACAATTTTTTACTCGGTCGAAATTTTGAAAATTTTCGAAAAACTTCAGTTTTTTGATCGGTCAAAAATTGACTTTCTTAAAAAGAAAAACTAGGGCTTCAAGCGGGTTTTTTAAAATTGTTGGTTTTCAACAAAACAAAAACAAAAAAATTTCGTTTAGTATTCCAGAGATTGGAATTTGACTAGATGAAATAAAATGCTCACCACCCCTCAATTAACCCGCTTATCGGTTCGTATTAAGAATTCAAGGTGGTCGAAAAAGTCGGATAACAGCCTATCTGACATGTTTGTCTCTGGTAATTAAATCATCGGAAAATTATCTTGCAATAATTAATTTTTCCCATTTTAGTTATTTTCTTGTTTCAATTATAGAGGGCACCTTAATCCGCCAAAAAATTATCCGCAAATTTTTTTTTTTTGAATCGAAATTCATTCGGCATTTGAAAATGACTCATCTGATTTAGTTTATAGATAGCTCAAACTGAGCACAATATTAGTTATATAACAAACGGACTTGGTTAAAATAATTATTTTTTATAATTTTTTCTTAGATTATGAAATTATTAATTATAAATTCAATAGATTTCCGTTATCAAAAAAAAAATTTAAAAAAAATTTGATTCGAATCATTTTTTTATTATTATCAACTAGATATTTGTGCTCAGTTCAAGCTATCTTAAAACCAAATTAGATCAGTCATTTTCAAATTCCGAATGAATTCCGATTCAAAATTAATTTTTTTGGCGGATAATTTTAATATAAACACATATTTAAAATTTAAATCACAACTTTTTATCAATATAAGGCGATTTGAAAGGTAAATTCTACGTTCTGGCCGATTTAGAAGAAGATGTGAAGAAACAACTCATAAAAGATCACTTTTTATTCAAGTAAATTAATTTTTCAAAATACTTGGTCGAAATTTCTGATTGTTTTTGTAGAGAAGGAGATCGATTCTTGCAAGCCGCAAACTTGAATAACGACTGGCCTTCCGGACGAGCAATTTTCCATAATGATGAAAAAACATTTCTCATTTGGGTGAATGAAGAAGATCAACTTCGCGTTATTTCGATGCAGAAAGGAAAGGTTACTCAAAAATGGGTTCAGTTTATATTTTGGGAAGGAAAATATTTAGTTTTTTGACAGAAGGTGTGATTTCGGACAACATATATAAAAACAACCGTTATGAAAAAAAATTATTCGTCGAAAAATTTTACACAAGAAAATAAATCGCAGACAATATATGTTGCGAGGTCTTTAAGTCTTGTTTATCAGACTGATATTCCCATTTCACACTATCTGAGATATCCCGGCCCTAGTTCTGAAAACACACTACATTCACTATGAAGGGCCCGGATATTCCGAATGAGGTGAAGGTGGGAAATGAACCTTTTGCACAGCTTAAACATTGGTTTGCTCGATGATATTACGGCTGCAGTGTTCACAGCGCCATTTTCATGATAATCTGAAAATCAATATTTTAGTTTTGAGAATCGTGGGTTTTGGCATTAATTACTTCTGAGGTCGTACATGTTCTAACATTGCTTCAAAGTACTAAGAATTTCTTGCTATCGAGTCCAGGTCGCCAAACAAAAGCTTACTAAAATTCAAATATAGTACTTAGAAATTAAGTTTAAAATTTGAGGTAACTTTATTAAGGTTTAAGACACTTCATAGATCAGTTAATACAAAACATAATTTCTGAAACGATCCCCGTAAAAATGACTTCATTTTACTTTTTTTGCCATTTTCACCCGAAAAAGTTTAATTCAATAATTCTTTAATTTTTTTTGAATTGCAGCAATTTTCTGAGGAAACCAGTTTTTTGGGAAAATCTTCTAGGTGTTCATAAACATCAACAAAGTTTATCTGCTACACTTATAAATTATTTTATTTGTTTTGGAGTGAGTTTATGTTTGACTGATAAAGCGCTTTGATCATAAATTGTGTTTCAGTATCGTTTATACTGGAAAATTACTTTACGTCAGATGCGAGTATCAAACGTTTCTTCGCTGATTAAAATCTAAAGATATTAATAATATCATATTATGAAATACGATCGTACCAAAATAATAGTGATTTCCAAACGTTTGTTCTGAGCTGAATAAAACTTGCTTGAGTTTCATGTTGAGACCCAGGAGATATTTGTCTGAATTTTCGATAAAAACAAAAGTTTTTTGTATGATCGTACCGGTATTACACGGTCCATTTTTCGACTGTTTCTGTTCAATTTCATTTAGCGATGTATCAACATAATTTTCTGATTTTATCTGAGCATACATAAATTTGTTAGTTAAAAAAGTTATGCGCTCAGATTATATTTTTTTCTTCAATTTGCCTACAATCACTGATAAAGTCCTAAAAATGGCTGTTTTTGGTACCCTGAGCGATAGTTCAATTTCATTTGGAGCACAGTAAGCTGATTTTATCGCGGAAAAAAGCACTTTCTAAAAATTGCAAGCATGATTTTTATGCGCTCCATATTTTGGTATTTTTTAAAGTTATGGTTTTATGCGCAGTCAAGGTTTTGCTTCCTGAAAAATACGTCGATTTTATCAATCTAAGAAAATTTCAGAATTTTTTTTCAAGATTGAATTCAAAGTGAACTCATGCAACAAAAATCAGCGTCAACGGATTTCAACTTTGAAAGTTACAGACAATCAAAGGAAATTTATACTTAGAAAAAATAGGAAATTTGGGAATTTTTTACACCAAATTTTTTTTTTAATTTTTTGATTGAAACCGATAACAAAAATAAGAATGAGATAAAAATTAGCTATCTACCATGTCTGAGAGCCGAAATATAACTTGCGGGGGTACTCCCTTAATAAACCTTCTGAAGAAATAGAATTTTCACATTTTTTGGGGAAAATTTCTTGCATAATAACTAATTGAGAGATAGAGAATAAATTATATATAGTAACCAAATTAAAGGTGGAGATGTGACAGCAGTTTTCAAACGGTTAATTGATGCGCTTGATGTACTTAATTCTGGCTCAAAATTTGCTTACGATGAAAATCTTGGATTCATAACCTCTTGTCCAACCAATCTTGGCACTGGTTTGAGAAGTTCTGTTCATATTGATTTCCCTTGCTTAAAAAATATGCCAACTGTAATGAAAGAATTAGCTGAGTTTTATCATGTACAAATCAGAGGTATTGACGGAGAACACTCAAAAACTGAAAGTTCCGTTTTTGATATTTCAAACAAACGGCGCCTTGGCTTTTCCGAGGTTCAATTAGTTACTGATATGATTCGTGGTGTAAAAGCCTTCATTGCCTTAGAAACAATACTATCGAAAAACTAAAATATTAATAGTAAATTAAGAAAGAATGATACCATTAAACTAGCAATAAATTTTTTTTCCCTTTAACGTTTCCCTTTTACTCCTTTTAACGTGTGATTTTAACGTTGTGGCTACGCATTCTAACCAAAAAGTGATAAAGGGACATATCACGCCTGAGGAACTTGTTAACATAATATATAAGAGTTCAAACATTCATTAACGATTTCTTCCAATTTCACTACTGAAGCTGCAAAATGTAGATGAGAAAATCTTAAAATAGGAAAATATGACTTTTTAATTTTTTATAAATAATTGATAATAGATTTTTCATCTAGTTTTTGTCATTTTTTTCTCCTGATTTGTGAAGTGGATTTGAGTGAGTGTAGTGTTTTTACCAGCTTAACGTAGGCATAACCGAATAGAAAGGAGTCCAACTATTAAAAACACATGAAAAATATTCATAATAAATTGACTTAACCCTTGTGAGCATATAAAAAAAGTTCCGCCAAGGCACCAGAGCCACAATTTGAGCTCTTTTTTGAACGTTGTTCACAGAAAGCTTGAGGCAGTTGGAACTTCAATTTTTTCTGCATAAGGAAGTTGAAGGAAATAATTTTTCATCCTACATTATATATTCTAAAATTTTAATTTTTTGTTCGAGAAAATAGAGTGAGAAAAGCAAGGTTTACCATATCACGTAATATACGGTCACAGTTGTCTTCACAAGTTGCAGTTCGGAAACGATGGACAAATATCTGGCTAACGTCAAAGTTTTGTCCGCTTTGATTTTTATCTCATAAATCAAAAGTTATTGATAAACAAGTTAAAAATTTTGATGGAAAAATCATGATTTTTGATAAAAAATGTTTATTTTTCCCTATAAAATCAGATTATTACATTTTTTCATTATTTTCAAGTAAATATGGTTATGGAGTACAACTGTGGACAATTTTTGATTGCTTAAATTCACTTTTATAATTATTTGATTTTTTCATGACGACCACGTTTAATGACCACTCAGAGCCAGTCGGCACTATCTGAGTACAGGGGTTAACTGGATTTCAGTTTTCAAGAACTTGTTTCTAAATTAAAGTTTCAATTTTATAAATTAATTATCTTCAATATCACTGTCTCCAAATTAGATATACATTTTTAAGAAACTTTTTCTCACAATTAAGATTTTTTCCTTTTAGAAACCGTTTGTACTATTTCCTGTACACAAATCTTAGATCCAATTGTTTTTTCCTCCCACGCTTGATTTTATTCACTTATTCAAACATCAAAACTCAAAGAAAATCTGAGGGGAGAAGTAATAAGTGGTTCTCGTGAGTCACTACATGAGAAAGATATTCCAAGAGTATCTTCTCATTCCCAGGTGACTCATGTGAACCTAATTCATGGTTATAGTGTGACGTCATATAATATGACGTCATAGTTTGACTCATCGATGACGTCATGATGACTCATCGATGACGTCATGATGACTCATCGATGACGTCATGATGACTCATAATGTGCCGTCATCATGAGTCATCGATGACGTCATCAGGTTTACATACCGATATGATACACTACAGTGGGGGAGACTAATGGGCAACACATGAGCTTTACGAAAAAGTGTTGCCCATTGGTCTCACACGAAGTGTGTTGCCCATTGGTCTCACAGTCCGATTTTTTTAATTTGATACATTTATTTCTGAAAACTTAAACAAAGTTTTTCGATAGTTTTGTTCTAGATTATAAATTTAACAATTATATTGTGAAATTTCACAATTATATATAATTATATAATTTATAACAATAATGGGTAATCGATAAAATTGCATAGAAAATTACAAAAATTTTAGAGTGTTGCCATTGGTCTCATAGGTCTGAAAAAATCAAATCTGCGAAAAGGTTTGCCCATTGGTTTCACTGTTGCCCATTGGTCACTGTTGCCCATTTGTCTCACCCACTGTATATGACTCACTTCTTATTACTCATATATTACCAAGCGTGGGAATTCATATCCCTTTAACACCTTTTGCTTAATCTAAGAGATGTCGGTTAAGGGAGCCAATCCTAACACTCTTAAGACCCCTCCTAGCCTCTCATGTGGCCGCTTTTCAGGCCACATCTCTCTGATTAAGCAAAAGGTGTTAAAGGTATATACAGCGCCACCTAATGACATACCAGTCTGAACAACAGATGAGTCACTAATCATGACTCATATGTTGTTGAGCATGATAACTCACCTACAGCGCCATCTTATAGCTTCCCACTCAACAATATATAAGCTCGCACTTTCACAATAAATTAGGACATTATTAGTTTAAACCCGGTTTCGACTTTCTATAGCAAAAGTAGTTCGCAATGATCCTTCCTTCAAATCCTATTCAGGATACTAGAAGTTGAAAATTTTGAAATTTAATTTTCGAAGAAAAATAACTGCTCCTAAATACCAATAAATTTTTATTGTAACTGTTATGCATGCACAAAAGACTTTCCTAAAAACTGGCTGATCTTTCATTTGTATTTTATGTCTAGTTCCGAAATAATTCTTCCGGAAGTGAAGCCTAGGCGAAAAATCCTAATAAATCAACTCTCCGTAATACTGGAACCAAACATTTGATAACAAATTCAATTATTTTTTGGGAACCGAATCAAAATTCTTTATAATGTGTTTATAAGAAAAGATTCCACGATCCCGTTTTTTGCCTTTTTTTTGATAATTTAAGGTATGCTTTAGCCACAATTGTGGCTCTGTGCTCACAAGGGTTAAATGGTCACAAACATTTTAATTTCAAATTTTTTTTCATTTCAATTTTTTTTAGATTTTGGACAGCTTCGCGGTGAATGATCATAGTGATTAATATTGCGTCTTGTGTTTTTAATTTATTTCTGAGTCACCCACGTGATCAAAATGTTTAAAATTTTGATTGAAAAAATCTGCAAAACAGCAGAATAATTATATCCTGTCATTTAAATTAATTCCTGTACTTCAAATCTTTTCAATACAATAAAATTAAAGACTTTATCAATGTATGTGAGTATGTTTTGACCAAATTTAGTCACCTAGATCATCCGGAATTTTTTATATTTCTAACAAAAATAGCTTTTCGTGTACTAAATTGTTATTTACTTGAAAACAAATCAATCAAAAAGTTTGGTGCGCAAACTTAGCATATATTAATTTATGAATATTTGACAATGCAATAACCTAATGATCAAGCTCTATCCCTATTCACACTTTTGTGAACATCCTGGCCCTGATTAGGAAACGTAGTGTGTGTTTTGATAAGCAGAGACGGGATATCAACAAAAGTGTGAATAGAGGGTATCAATTATCCTTTTTGGAACGGAACTCCATCTCAAAAACGCTTACTATCTCTACAGCGCGTGTTCGAATCCCATTGATGTTGTCTCAGTGATTGTCTTAGTGATTGCTTGAGTGATAACCTACCGATAAAATTTAGCGGTTCCATTATGAAGACTCTTGCCTATAATCATATTCAATATAATCACTAAGACAACATTAGTGGGATTCGGACACGCGCTATAGAGATAGTAAGCGTTTTTGAGATGGAGTTCCGTTCCAAAAAGGATATACCTTATTCACACGTTTGTTAATATCCCGTCCCTACAATTTAAAAACACACTACGTTTNGTATGTATGATGCAATCTGAGGCTTGATTATTAAAACTCCTAAAATTCATTATTTTGCTGATTTAAAATTCATTTTCGCGCTCAAAAAGCAATTTTGGAATTCTGTTCATTTATTTCTCTCACAGCTGATAATGGCTGTTTAGCCGAAACGTCATATAAAAACTTTCTTTGAAAGAAAAAAATACTTTAAATTTGCCAATGAAATCATATTTTTTTTTCGCAGGAAATACAGTAATCTACATGTTCAATTTCTCAAAAAATCAGGGTTTACTTGCCTAAGCATAAATTGCAACTAGAATAAGAGAAATAAGCAAAGCTTTTACAAAGTTCACGAAAATTATTAAAATTAAAAAAAAATCTGAAGGATTAATTTAACTAGGACTTATCTAAACAAGGTCATGGTAAAATACTAAAGAAGGTAAATTTTGATTAAAATTTTCGCAGAGCACAGTATTTGATTAAAACTATGTGCTCATTCAAGTGTGAATATTACGAATATTTGGTGACATTGTGATTTCAATGAATGCATAATAATTTGCTGCATAAACAATTATTTATGATGCTTGTTAAATGTATGATTTAAAATTCCATAATTGACAAAAATATCAGAAGTTCAAATATTCTAATTAAAGCTCCACCTGTGGCTATTTTTGTAAATATTTCATGTAATTTGAATGCTGAGGCCAATTTTTTTGTTCTCCGTTTATTCCGTAAATAAAAATAAGATTAAAAAGTCAGTTAGCCGTAAAACCGTCGGTAAAAAATTGATGTGGTCATTGTTTTTTGAAATGATATTTTTGATAAGATTCTGCATCGTTAGAATTTTAATTTTCCCATTTACAATGGAGCAAAAATTGGGATTTTAACAATCATGATGTCTGATTAATAATTGAATCATATAATTCTTTATAAGATAGCAAGTTTCGGTTTTTTTTATCATCAACGCTGATAAAATGTTTTGTAAGTTAAAAAAGTTTGACTTGAGCATAATCTTGAATTTTGAATGTTTTCTGATCCCGCTCAAAAAGCTTTTTTGATGATTTAATTTTTTTTGCAAAAAATAAGTTCTGTAATACAGTAAAAATTTTTCGAAAAAAAAACGCACAAACGTCAATTATCCAATAGTCGATTGATCTTTTTGTAATTTCATTCAAACATGATTAAGGTCTAAATTGCGATTAAAGGCCGCGCTGCGATGGCTCAGAAGACACTACGGGAGTTAAGAAGCGGGCCATCACAATTATTTATTTAACTCGTAGACTCGATTTCCGGCAGTAGTGAAATTCACCATTAAATCGCATTTTAACGACGCTTAAAATTAATGACAAGGACCGTTATAAAGTTAGATAAATTTAAGACAAATGACGTTTGTGGCGTTTTTTATTGAAAATTTTTACTGTATTAACAGTACTTTTTTTTGCAAAATTTTTTAAATCAACAAATTAAACTTTCATCGTGATCAAAAAAACATTTAAGACTTTTTCCCATTACACTATAGCCCACAAATGATCACGTGACCGTATATTTAGGGTAAGGTTGGTAAAATGTAGTACTGTTTTTTTTCCAAAAATTGTTCAAATCAATTTTTGAAAGAAGTGAAGTGGTTCCTTAGAAGTTTTTAAGATTTTTACATTACACTCAAGTCCGAAAACGATCACGTGACCTTCAAATTAGGAATGAAGGTTTGGCCAAGTACCAAATAGTACTCAAATTACGTCGAAAAGTTTTGAGGACTAATAAACACATAATCTTAGATTTTTTGAATACATAACGGCATTTTTCCAAAAACGTCACGTGATCTATTTTTCAAGAAATAGGTTTATCATGACATATTTCAAACTTATTTTTGGATTATTTCGTCACGTGATTTTTATAGACTTTCCTTGTAATGAGAAAAAGTCTGAAACGTTGAAGTTGACCTGGATTTTTTTGACGTAATTTGAGTACTGTTTCAAATTACTGTCTATTGTACCATATATTTTTTTTCAAAAGTACTCAATCATGCGAAAGACCTAAGATCGTACGAATTTTAAGACTCTTAATGGTTAACAGTATGGCCTCCAGTTTAAATAGAGCATCACAGAAGTCATAGTTTCGAAATGCTGATAACATAGAGAATGCTAGGCGAGGAGAAGGTGAGAAAATAATATTTCGATTGGGTTTTTTTTTAATTTCAAGATTTCTGTTTGTATTATTTTGTGAAAATTGGCTCGGTTAGAGATAGGACTCTAGAAGCAAAACTTCCAGAAAATGAATTACTTAAGAACAAAAAAAGGTTTGCGAGCAGGCGTAGCGTGACTAGTCTCTGTTCTAGAAATAAAGTGTAATGAACAATAATTTAGAGTCAATTTATAGATAATGTTTGATGAAAACATATAAAATTGTTAATGGAACTAGAAAAACCCTATGAAGTTTAACTTTAAGTAGTTCTAAAATAATAAATAAAGTTTAAATTCGTATGATTTTGCATGTTCGTCCTGGGTACATTTTCGGGATTTTTTTTTTCTATTCCATTAATGCGTTTTTGTTCATCGATTTTTTTTATTTTAATTTTAATTGCAAATTGGGTGAATATTATTTTAAGCTATGAAAAATGTATGTTGATAATGAAACTTTTGCTTAATATGGCTCGATTATGAATGGTACTAGTTGCCGGAATCGAGTCTGGGGTAAGATTCATGTTAAAGTCACGGTTAAACGAAAAGTAATTACCATTGTAGAATTTTTTCTACTTTAATGATTTAACCATGCTGTACTAGACCTTGTCGAGTTTTTATGTTAATAGAGTAGGTAATACAATTATATTGGGTCTATATTCACAATTATTAATAAAAACTTATTCAAAGTTTTTTTTTGCAGATTAAATGTCGCCCAATAAATTTAATTATTTTTTTGTCGTAAGTAGGATTTAAATAAATTAAAAAGTCGCAAATATGTTATTTTGATTGTTCGAGAATGAAATTAATTTTTCTTTTTTAAACAAACAATTTTGATTGGTCGAAAATGAAAAATATTTTGAAAATTATAAGATTTTTTATAGTTCACTAAACGTTTCGTTAATATAAATAATGATATTTGAAACCCGAGCTATAGCATGGTCAGTCATGTCGAAACTGTCATAAAAAGTCAAGTTAAAAATACCCAGTTCTGGATCAGATTTATTTTTCTTTCGTATTACAAAAAATCAGAGAAAGGGACAAATTCTTATTTATTTAGCAAAGGAAAATAAATTTAATTTACATAAATGACAAATACTCAGAGAATTAGAGAATTCGTCATCAGAAATTGTGATTTTCTAGGTTGCTATTGCGTTTAATTTTTTAACAGTTATTTTTCAAACTTATTAACAAAAAAATTCCCAAATTTATTGAGGACAGGAACTANGAATCCCACTGATGATTCTTACTGATTGTTTGAGTATGATTATAGGCAAGGGGCTTGATATTGAGGACCGCTAAATTTGATAGGTGTGTAATCCCTCAAGCAGTCACTAAGACAATCACTTAGATAACATCAGTGGGATTCGAACACGCGCCTATAGAGATAGGAAACGTTTTTGAGATGGAGTTCCGTTTGGAAAAGGATATATGATAATATATATGATATATAATATATATCCTACATGTATATAATATTATTCAAATAATTTCAAATCTATGGTGGTAATGTCGAAACCTTATCTTTCCAAGAAAGTACTTTTTTCGCAGTTTAAAAATAAGAGGGCGGAATGAAAGAATGTGTCAATAACAATTTTATGATTTTTTTAAGAACCTGTAATGATGGAGGATTATATTTATATTTTTGAAATTTCTCTTGAAAACCTCGAAAAATTTAATCAGAACAAATTATAATTTCCAAAAAATCAAATTGAGCAAAGTTTCGCAAAATTTTCAACTTTTTACCCCCTCTTCAAACTTTGAGCGACGCAGAAAAACTTAGAACAAACTCTTAGAGACGGTAGCAAAAACCCTTTAAGTTTTAAATGTAACTTAGAAAAATACTAACAAAAAATTAATAATAAATAAATTCAAGGCGATTATCAATGCCGACATCTGGAAAATAACTGGTTTTTTGAACATTTTTTGTAGTTTGAAATTTTTTTTGAATTTGTCAAGATTTGAATGACCACACAAATCTTTGAAATAATCGATGAAATTTTTTTTTTTTTGCATGTTTAATGAACGGCGAAGATAGTTTATAAATTTCGAATTTTCCGGTTTTTGAAACAGGGTGATAAAAGAGTATTTGACAAAAAAGCGACCCTTCAAATTAACAGTTGAGGTTTTGCCGCTTCTAGTGGTACTATTTTCAAGTTTTTGTGAAACACGGTTTTTCTGTAACGCACCTTTGAAAAGACCTCTCATGCCAACGGGAACCCCTTAATAAGCATAACATGATTTTATTTTTCGTTTCATTTATTCGACAGATATAAATTCAAGAGATAATCTCTTTATAAAATTTATAAATATTAAGTGAAAAATAAACACAGTTATTATAAAAAAAAGTTTTTTCTGACAAGTATTTGAATTTTTTGTTGATTTTATTCTCCAATTTAGTGACGCATTTTTCATCATTTGCCTGCATAGAGAAACTGTTTCCTAGAATTATTTCCTACTCGAAAGTGTCCATAACGATTATCTTCTTTGTCTTGTGTTTGCATGGGCTTTCACATGGGTTAATACTGATAATTTTAACTTTTCTTGGAGCTGCTTCAATCGCAGAAAGTAAAATAAAAATAAGGGATAAAATATTCATTCGTTGAATTGAATGTTTTTGAAAATAACTCGTTGTTGGTTGGTTTGGATGATACTTCATTTTGGATTTCTTAAATACGAGTTTTTGATCATTAAAATTGATGTTCAAGACGAAAAGCGCCTCTTGTGAGTTTTATATATGAGTCATTGAAAATACTCACCGGGTCTTAACATGAAGTTAAATGAAAGTAATTGACAGTTACTGTTTTCTTGGTATTTTAATATTTTATTATTGGTCTGGACATGATTTAATGGAATTGTGGCTGCAGCGAATAATTTTGTCTAGGGTGGTTTTGAAGTAAGTTCAGATCATTTTCTCTCCCGAGATAGAAAACGAAGAACTAAAATTACGTCAAAAAATTCCAGAGTCAACGTCAAACGTTTTTAAGACTTTTTTCACATTACAATCAAAGTCCAAATAAAATCACATGACGAAATAATCCAAAAATAAGGTCTGGAATATGTCATAAATTAACCTTATTTCTCAAAATATGATCACGTGACGTTTTGGAAAATTATAATGTTCAAAACTCTTGAATTTTGGTATTAATCGCGCCCAAAATTTTTTTCGATATTTGGATCACTATTTGTTTTACTTGAACCAAAAGCTTATTTCCTTATTTGAAGGTCAAGTGATCGTTTTTGGACTTTGGTGTAATGTCATAAAAGTCATAAAAACTTATGAGAAACTACTTCACTTTTTTTCAAAAATTGATTTAAGCAATTTTGAAAAAAAAACAGTACTACTTTTACCAATCTTATCCCTTAAATATACGGTCACGTGGATCATTTTGGGGCTATCGTTGTAATGAGAAAAAAAGTCTTAGAATTTTGTTCGCATCCTGCTCAAAAGCTTTTTTTGATGATTTAATTTTTTTTTGCAAAAAATAACGTAGCAATAGGACTAAACCCGGTTAGGTCTGGATGGATTGATCGGGCTTTAGTACCTTGTATTGCCGTAGCAAAGCAGATAACTTATGTATACTTAGCTTGCTGCGCTTCTTAGATCCGTCAGGTCAACTGCAATGATATCGCCTGTGGATTAAGTAAGACTTGACACTTTTAGTTAATGTAGATACAACCTATGTATTTAGTTAACTTACAGTTCACATAAATGTAATATCTCTACTTACTCGTTTTTAGGCTAATCTCTCTGTGAGTTACTTCTCTAAAAGCGAGACAAGTCGAGTTGATTGCTCACTAGCCATATTATTGGTTAGCGGCCAATCTTTAGAATCTAGCGTAGGCTTACCGCCCACACATACTTCTGCATGCTACACCTACTGTTGATTACTTCTCCTCTGTTGTATAATACATAGTGTTAGCCTGCTACAGTCTGTGAGGAATAACCTCGTGCTACGTCCCCCCGGTATGTTAGAAAAATTTCGAAGAAATTATTCTTTATACCTAAAGCTCTATTCTAATATTACATTTCAGTTCAATCGAAATATAACTGAAATACCTTAGTTAACCAAACTTTCTGTAATTTGCCTACACCTACTGTGAATAAAAAAAAACCAAAATTTTCCTAATACAGATTTTGTTTCCTTAGCAATCATACAGAATAGTCCTAGCAAATCCTAAAAACCTAAGATAAAAGTTTTTCAAAACAATCAAACTGAACTTAAGAAACAATACAATTTTTCTCAACGAATTCACTTCTATTTCTGTCTTCATTCTCGACTAAGTTACTGCACCTGCAGCAAATTTTCTTTGATTACAACCTTCTTTTACATCCTTCCATCGATCCTAATCATATTGTCCGCCATCCAGCTCTGCATCTACCCATACTTCCGCCGTGCCCTCAAACAGTAATACTAGATGCTAAAGAATACCTCAGACACGGCGGGTCAAGCGCTGAGACCACTCTTAAGTGAAACTCAGCGCCAAAATGGGTAAAATATACAGATTACCATACTCTTCATCATTCCAGCTCCATGATGCGCCATCTTGATTCCAGTACAGTTGATCGTAACATCACATTTGTTTAAACCTTTGGTTTTGCTGTTTTACAGCATATAATCAGTTGCATACAGCGTATACTTCGTTGTATACTAAGCCTATGCTGTATGCAGAGTTTTACCTATGTAAAAACTTTCCCTTTTCTAAACTGCCTTCAAACACTTATCTCAATAAACACCTAGGTTTAAAACCTTAAAACTAGTCAAAAACCCGTTTACAGTCTTATCGAAAATGTTTTTGGCCTATCTACTTTTGAAAAAGTTTTCACAGTTTTTCTGATATTTAAGATTTTGACTTTTCTAATATCAGTTTTTTCTCCCTCATCTTAAATAGATGAGTTCAAAACACCAAGCCGATCTGGCGCAATTGACTGCCTCCCTGATCTTCTGGTTCTAATGTACCATTGTAGTTTACAGCAACTTGACTGTAGCCTGCAGCGTATCACCGCTTACTACAGTTACATCGAGGTCACTTTCATTAAGGGCTGGTATACAAGTATCTCGTCTTCACCATCCACGGTATCGACTTTCTCATAACGATTGAGTACAGTAAGTTCTATGTCACTATACTCTGAGTATGAGGTTCTGGCACGTATTCTCCTGCTATTGGCGTGGATGCCACATGATATACTTCTTGCTCCACTTTCGAATCCCCTAACTCGAACTTTACCTTATGAAGTACCTCTGATGCCTTTTCTGGGCTTGCTATACCCGAGTCGTCGACCATGACCATAGGATTGCGTCGTTTTCACGCTCTATAGAATAGATACTATATTGATTTTGTATCCCCATATCTTTGACATGCCCTTAGCAGCACGCCGCGCTACGCCTTTGCTGTTCTGTCAAACCGATAAAATCGGTAATTGATTTGACACAATCTGGTCAATAGCTTCCAGACTCCACTTACGTAAATCTTGAGCTGGAATCATGTTTTTCGAACATGTACTGGATCTCGAATGTCCAGCACCACCACAGCTTTCTCCAAGTGCTCCTTCGTGTACTTCGAGGTGCGCGCGGATGCCACCGTCTGTGCGACATATTACTGTTGATGTCTCAGACATCAAAGCACCACAAGGTGTTTTTCACATTCGGTACGAATTTCACGAAAATTTCTGGAGTTTGACCTCCTTCGTAGCTTCCAGCAATGTCAAACCTGGTGAGACCATCTGTAGCAAACAGCAATCTAACTGGTTGATCTCTACCCTGACGTTGGATTTCATCTATGTAGATGATTTCACCAGCCTTATCTGGTGGTTTAACAGCTTTCAACGTCAGTGGTTTTTCTTGTATTTTTTTGCTGCAGCAAAATACAATTTCCACATTGTCTCAGAAAACATCTATGAAAGTTTTCGCGTTTGTTAGTTCGAAATAACGTTCGAACTTCATTTCCACGGATGCACTGATGCTGTAGCAGCTTTTTGGGACACTTCCGCTAAGTTGTTCGTTTCGGATCCGGAACTCGTGAATTTTGTTCACTCTTTGGTTGCATGCTACAACCAGCCGCGCATTCGAAAAAGCTTGGATCTGACCATCATCGGTCTTCTTCTCCACCAGCATCACCTGTAGCAGGTTTTCTACTACCACTCCGTGTTCATCTGGAAATACGAGTCCCCATCTCTGAAATCCCATCCAGCTGTTCTGCTATGATCTCGATTTCTCTTGGGGATCTGACTGCGAGATCTTGCCTATGCATCGAATCTTTGCTTTCGATTTTGGCTAAAATCTCGTATCGTTCATCAGCTTTTCCACTGTGATCAGCTCCGAAAACTTTTCGTGAGCTATCCCAGCTGCCCGATTGCGCTCTCCACAAGCTTCCTTATGGTACGCGTGCCCTATTCGGTCCATCGTGTTCCTGTTGTATGCAGCATCGGGTTCGGTTGCAACTTGATCGTGTGTTCTGCTTGCAGAACTTTGCTTGTAGCTTGCAGGGGTGTTTCTGCCTACAGCACAAAATCAATGTTTTTGCGTTTTCGTTTAACTGAAGCTTTATTTACAGCAATTTCCAACGCGCCTTCTTTTATCCAGGCTTCAACCGCTTTTATGTTTGCATGTGTTGCTGGATTCGCTTTCTTCCATCACTTGTAATACATTCAGCATCGGTGATCGACTCATTGGTGCTACTTTATTCACACCGTTTTCGAACTTTACCAATCCTCTGCTGAAATCCAGTAGTACACTTGCTTTGGCGAGGTCGGTTCTACCCATCAAGATATGGTTTTCTTCCGTTTTTTTGGAATCCATGATCAGTACGTCCTGTAACTTGATCTTTTTCCCAATTCCAACTACTACCATTTCAAATGTGCGAAAAGCTTGGTTTCCAATTGGCTCCCAATTTGCTGTGACGAATTTCCGAGTCACAAATCAATGTCGCTCTTTTTACGTCTCCAAAATGCCGTAATATCCACTACTAGGTATGGGTACCATGTTTTGGTCGTAGGTTCTATCGTGCCCACATGTTTAACCGATAGAAACCGACCCAGATAGTCAGGCTGAGGCTTGGCTGCAGTAACCGTCCCTTTCATTGATGTAGGCTGCTACATCTGTTGGTCCCGCTGCGACAGCGTCTCGGAAGACTCTCCTTCTCCGACTCTGTTAATTCTGCCCCGACCTCTATCTCTGCCTCCTCTACCATGACCCTACCTTGACCGGCGGGTCGGTTGAGGGACAGTTATTTGCTGCATGCACGAATTCAATTTTTTTGAATCGTTGTTCGCACACCTCCAGCATATTTCCATGTGCATGACTCCATTGTTCTGGGTCCGTTTCCGAATGTCTTACTCAGGGTTCAAAACTTGGTAGGGTTGAACTGACTTTTCTCTCTCGATCCATCATTTCGCTGCATGCGGACTGCGCAGATGCGTTCAGCCTTCTCATATACATCCACCCAAGCATCTTCAAGTTCTTCATCCTCCAACTTTTCGACTTCTTCGGGTTCGGAGCTACGTGCCGTACTGCTAACGCGCCCCTTGTCCTGCCGCACTCCAGCTGCATCAGCTGCTGCCACTTGAACCGATACTCCGCTACTGTAGATGGCAACAGATCGTGGCCTGCAACATCACAAAAGGGATCTTCAACCACACGACACTTTGATCTGTCTAATCCAACTGCGGCTATCGCTTCGATCAGCAACCACACCAACGGCGAAATTTTGTCATCCGCTGATGCATACTGCAGGTTTTCCCCCTCAAAAGTATTCATCGGCCATCCTTGTCCATCACATGCGCTCGATTGAAGATTCCAAACTCTGTACATTCATCATGAACTCTCTCGGCGTCTTCAATGAATCGTTCACGACCGTCTTCACCTCATTGAAAAATTCGCTGGGCCTGACGTATTCGTGTTGTAAAGGCATCGACGTTGTTCCACATCAAGATGCGTTTCCGGAAATCTTCCCAGTTTTTCAAAATCTCCCCTCTGCACCTTCTGCACAATGAAGTCTTCAGCAATGTGTGGTGCGAACAGCGTACGAGTTGTAAACGCCGTAGTTCTCCATTTCATTGCGGGCGCCGACTGACGCTCGCCTTTCGAAAAAAAATCCGACGTCTCCACACCATTTTCGTCGGTAGTTACCTTGAAGAGTCCATCTGTGTAGTATGACATGTAGCCTGCTACAGTCTCATCTGTGCATCTCGGGAATCTTTTGTCTGCAACAAAGTCTTTCAGTTCGTCCATAGTTGTAGGGCAACCAAAATCGACGAAAGCTTCTTCAGGATGTGCTGCGCTCTTCGCTTTCCACGTCCATTTTAAAGTCTTTAAAGCTTCTGGAGCGCAATCCGGTTTTTTCTGGATTGCAGTTTCTACGCCGTCAACCATTAGTTCAGTTCTCGAACTCCCTTGATATCCCCAATTGCAATGAGTTTCAAGTTGTCCAGTTGTCCCAATGGTTCCAGCCTGTGAATCGCGAATCCTTGTCTTAAATTTCCCGCCATCCTCAAAAGAATTCACGAAAAATCTGTATTACAAAAAGGTATAATTGATAGTCTCAAAACTCTCAATTAGTTATTCACTATTCCCACCTACGCTTTTTTAGTGTGAATCACTCGAAAAATTTACCAGCTGGTAATTTGCAAAAGCGAGTACGAAATAAGTGAGTAAAACCATTTCGTATCAAATGACCCAATTCGTTTAGTGATTGGCCCTATTTGTGAAATACTGTAAATTGTCCCCTTCACCCCTTTTTAAAGATAAACTTATCTAACTGATACGACGGGTATGCTGAACCGGAATAGTCTTCTACCAGTAACCGGAAACTTGTGCCCCCAGCTCAGATTGTACTGAGTCTTACAAAAACAGTTAGGTTTTTAGGTTTCCCTCTTTTCTTCCAAATCTCAATCGAAACGTAGTTTCGTTTTCTTCTGACACCACGTAGCAATAGGACTAAACCCGGTAGGTCTGGATGGATTGATCGGGCTTTAGTACTTTGTATTGCCGTAGCAAGCAGATAACTTATGTATACTTAGCTTGCTGCGCTTCTTAGATCCGTCAGGTCAACTGCAATGATATCTCCTGCGGATTAAGTAAGACTTGACACTTCTAGTTAATGTAGAGATACAACCTATGTATTTAGTTAACTCACAGTTCACTTAAATGTAATATCTCTACTTACTCGTTTATAGCGTAATCTCTGTGTAAGTTACTTTATGCTAAAAGCGAGACAAGTCGAGTTGATTGCTTGACGATAGTTGGGCTCTTTTTCACACATTTTCAAGTGAAGTTTCTGAGAAACCTGGCTTCAGAAATAATATTTGTTCTCCAAATACGATAAACAACTCTTTAGAAAGTTGCCAGTTCTATTCAAAGCATTGATACCTCAACCTACGCTCAAAAAATGGTTTTTAGTAAGCGTCCTTAAAAGCACTAAAAAGCCTACTCCTCATTCATTCCTCATCATTTTTTCTTGTTATTTGCAATTTAACTTTCAAATATGAATGCGCATCTCCGAGCGGTAGAACATTTTGAAAATTTTGCAAATATATAAGAAAATGTTCAATTTGTGCATGAACTTCACCGCAAAGCCTGGATTAAGGTCCGAACGGTAGCCTTTTTTCAATTTTTCTCTCCAAAGTCTCAGGAACGACTTGTGAATTTCTAGTTTTTGGTGTAATTCTGAACTATAAATTTTCTAAAACCCTACTTTTTTTGAAAAAAAGTTAAAATTCAGAAAAAATCTTAATACCGAGCAGAAAATGTTAAATGGTTATTGGTTTTTTTTTCACTATGTTTTACCTTTAAAAATGTGGATCATCTATTTTAAAAGCCATTTCACTTTAACTCATTGGTAGTTAAAAAATCAGTGACAAATTATCTACAAAATAGGGCAATCAAAACAGTTATCTGAGAAACCTCAATTATCGTCGCCCTTAATTAACCTTAATTTCAACCCCCGGAAAAACCGACTTTCTCTGAAAAAAATCTCAAAACCAAAAAAAATCTTGCAAGTTAAAAAACTTGGCAGAAAATTCTCTACAACTAAGGTGTATCAAAAAGTATTATACGTGAAGCTGAGATATCGTCGCCCACATCCTTAAGGGTCCTAAATTGCGATTAAAGCCATTGCGCCACGGATGGCGCAAAAGACACTACTGGAGTTAAATGGTGAATGGCAGCTAGATTGCAGAAATCAAGTCCACGATTTAATTTCAAACTTACCAGAAAACTAGTAGTTTTCTGCCGAAAAAAAGGTTAAATGGGCACAATTTTGATGAAAAATTAATTTTTGATTTTCGCTTCTGTAAGTTTCATTAGACGCCAGCCTAGTGGACAGCAAAATTTATGCCAAAAAGAGTTATTTAGAAGAATTTTTCTTTAAGATACTGTAATTTAAAAAACGAGATGAAATTCGGATTAGGAGAACTATTTGTTCAAGTCGTTTTTCTGATTTGAATGATGGCACTTCCCCACGTGATCAATTTCCCCTATCTCTCAGGCCACCACACTCGCCACTCTACACTGCAGTGCACTGCATACCACAATTCACTGTACACACCCAAGAAAGATTTTACCTGTCTCGAAATTTTACAAATTACTTCCATACAGGATATTTATTATAAATATATTATATGCCAAAGTATTATTAAAATATATTATATGCCAAAGTAAGGCAACTTTATTAATAAAAAGGTACGTATTTAATAACGGTAAAAACACAACTAAAGAATTGCGCGCGCGGAATAAAGTTGAAATTTTAAAGTAACGCTCCAGCGGGTTTATCCGCTAAAAGGCGTCAGGGGGTTAAATGGGATTTAAATTCTCAGGGATTATCACTACAAGATTCTTCAAAAACTAAGAATGACATAAAAAATGTGACATGCAGCATGTCACATGCTGTAGAGTCCTTTTCAGAAAATAACATTTTATAATCTTCAGCTGGAATTTGAGGGATTTAAAAAAGTGCGCCAATTTATTCAACGTGTTGCAATGATTCGAAAAACAACTTTAAACAACTTAAACAAATTTGTTGCAAACTTTTTGTTTTCGAATATTATAATTCATTTATTAAACAGTTTATAGGTGGAAGCCGAAATGGTCACAAAAACGAGTACTTCTTGATCTTAACTCCCGTAGTGGCCGACCATCTCTGGACCCGTAGTGTCTTTGCGCCATCGATGGCGCAGCGCTTTAATTGAGCATTATAACCGAACATTCATTATCAACATATATTTTTTCAATAATAATCATATTATTCGAAGAATTCTCTACAGTCCTATAAAAACAATTTGTAAGAAAAATTAATAAAAAGTCATCAAATTTGAAGAAGAAAATTAAAAATTCTCTCATTTTTGCCGATTCTCAGAACCAAGTGCATAAATAACACGAATTTAGGGTTAATTTGACATTTTCATATTTCACATATTAAACCGTCAACAATTTGGGTATTGTAGCTGCAAAAAAAATGGAATGTTTTCATCACCATTCTCATGTAAAATATTATNCACACTACGTTTCCTAATCAGGGCTGGGATATTCACAAAAGTGTGAAAAGGGGATATAAACTTTATTCATTTTTCAAGTAAAAATAAATCAAAACACTAATTCATTTTTTACGTCTAGAAGACTTTTTTTCGAAGTAAAAAAACATTTTAGTTAGAAGCTGGAAATCCAAGTTTGGCCAGTTCCGAAACGAAATACCGGAACCCGCCACAAATCGGGTTCCGGGATCAAAAACCGGAAGAGTGACCCGAGATATTTTGTCACATGCAAAATATTTGTTTCAAATTATTTTTCAGCTTCCCGTGAGTTTGTGAAATCTTTTTTCTTATTTGTTTACTCTAAAGTACAGTTTAAGTTGTCATACAATTTCGAAGTTGAAAAAATGAATATTTTTTAGTATTTTAACTGAATCATCATTAGTAGGGTTAACGCCAACAAACACTCAAAAAACCAACTCGGGAACCGGTGGTCGGATTTTTTTCAAATCTTCAGAAATGACTAAAAATGACCCAGAAAGAGAAAAAAAATAGTCAAAATATTCCAACTTGACTTTTAATGACCTAACGTGACCCCAGTGGCATTCATGATGAAAATCATATTTTTGCGATTTCAGGGGTGAAGTTGGAACAATAAATAATTTTTTTCACGTTTTTTGGAATTTTCATAAAAATTCTACAGAACACTCACTTAA
>SCLH01000320.1:612514-629679 GCA_004367855.1 Oikopleura vanhoeffeni | reverse complement strand
TTATCGGGCTACGGCCGATTTGAGGCTCATTATTCAACATAATTAAATTGAAAATAAGATATCCCTTTAGATCGGCCTTCGGCCGATTTAGGCTCATTTCCAACAAAATTATGTAAAACCATAAAATCCCCTTTTATAGGCCTTCGGCCGATTGACGCTTATTTCCCACAAAATTATATAAAAACATAAAATCCCCTTTTATCGGGCTTCGGCCGATTTAGGCTTATTTCCCACAAGATTAAATAAAAACATAAGATCCCCTTTTATCGGCCTTCGGCCGATTGAGGCTCATTTCCCAATAGATTAGATAAAAACATAAAACCCCCTTTATCGGCCTTCGGCCGATTTGAGGCTCATTATTCAACAAAATTAAATTATAAATAAGATATCCCTTTTTATCGGCCTTCAGCCGATTTGGGCCTCGTTCTCCCCAAAATTAAATAAAAACACATAAAATCCCTTAATATCGGCCTTCGGCCGATTAGGGGCTCATTTTTAAACAAATTTGAATAAAAAACATAAAATTCTCTTTTGTTGGCCTTCAGCCGATTTGGNCACGAACATATGGATTTCAGTTTAGGGGATAATTGAACATTAATCTTGCTTCCACAAAACACATTGGAGGCCTCTGATTAGCCGACCAATCAGGAACGACCTTTCAAAAGTGCAAAATATGGACCAAAAAAAAAAAAAATTTTTTTGCTCATTTAAGCGCCGGATGAAATTTTTTTGAGTAAAACTCAACTAGGGGCTCTGCCCACGTTCTTTGTGGTCAATAAAAGCTATAAAAGTATTCTCTATCTTCAAAACTCAGGGAGGAGTAGGCTTTTGAAGTGAAAATAGTGCCACTTTTGAAAGTTCGTTTCTGATTGGTCGGCTAATCAGAGGCCTCCGATGTGTTTCGTGGAAGCAAGATTGATGTTCAATTATCCCTAAACTGAAATCCATATGTTCGTGCTGTTTTTAAGTACTTCATTTAGGCGACGCTGAAAACCCTGTTTTTGGCCTTAAAATGCGACCAGTACTCCCTTAAGCGAGGTGGGGAATGAGGCGAGAGGACACCACGCCTCGAAATTATCACTCCTGCAACTACTTCACCAACAAAGAAATTATATCGTATGAACTTATTTTACGTAGAAAAACCGACAGAGAATAATTTTTTCAACGATTTTCCTGGTAATGTATGGCAACATTTCAAACGATTATTAAATATTCTGTTCCATCCAATTTGAAACAAAATTGACCGAGCTTAATCAGATTGAAAAACAATTTCTGAATTTTATTATTACCGCCTAAAAACCAAAAGAGATTTTTTCTAATTATTTTTTCCTGATTATTTTTTGAAGACGTTGTACTTTTCCGAAACATCTTTGTTTTATTCAATTTATAGCAAAATTGACCGAGAATTAACAAATTTCGTGTGAATTGAGAACATATTTCCATCAATTTTGGATGCCGCACCGGTGAGCCATCCTTCACCAGAATCAAAAATTTCACTTGCAGTTGACAGAAAAGGTTTGAGTCTCCCGTATTTTTTTCTTATTTATTCTTATCTGCCCGTTATCGACTCTTCCAGTCCAGCTGGAGTAGGGACTATTTTCCTCAGCAATTCCAACATTCTACACCCACAATCTCCTTAATGCGCGCCAGTATGACATTGATTAGGCTAAAAATTGAAATATTGAAAAAGGAGCAAAAATCTTAACGATTATATTATTGAAATACTTGTATTTAGTGTATTTTTTTGCTGTGATTATTATTTTTTAAAATTTGAGACTATCCTATGTCTTGAATTGAAAATAAATTATTTATTTTTGCAAGCAAATCCGATATTCTAGAATTAGTTATTTGATGGTAATAAACTTTTTTATGCTTGCAATCAATTTCTCGTGTGCTGGATGCTCGGATACATAAAGAATAATACCGAATTTGACACCGTGGTCAAAAATAACTACTGCATCCACAATTTCCTCAAGGAGGTGGCATCGATCTGGCAGATTGGTACATTTATTCAAAATATAAAAAAAAACGTGAAAATTTATTTTTATTTTTAATAAAAGTGCTCATTATTGCAAAGGTTAATATTTTAAATTTCTTAACATTACTAAGTATCTGTAAAAATGTGTAAAACCACGTTTCATAGTAACTCCATTTTCTACTGAACCCGATGTTGCAATTTTTTTTTAACAATATTAATAAATGTTCAAGTTTTTGTGTAGACTTCTGTACAAGATTTTCTTTATTATTAATAATGGTTGAAAATGAATGAATCGAAAACGTTAAATATTAATTAAGGGGGTAGGTGTTGTAATCTGGTACCTTTCAATCACGACTCAGAACAAATCTAGGGCAGTTGTGAAAATTCAAAGGATACTTGTTTGTAGATCTAGCCTTCGTCTCACGATTACAGATCTCAAAGTCAATCTTGTTACATCACATCACCAGTTGGTGAGTCTATTCTAGAGCACTAAACGGTTTTTCCTAGTCAAGGTTCTGAAGATTCCATAATATCATAGTGTATACATACAATTATAATATGTAACTGAAATATTTTCTAGCTTATAAAAGTTTACAAGTTACAGGCGTTTCTCAAAAATGTCAAATATTGATATTGAAAGACCCTACAACCTCCATTAATTAATTGAGCACAGATTGAGCATCTGTCATGATTTATTTATAGCGCAACAGTGCGCTGCGCACATGAATATATAATAATAGGGTATATTATATAGATTAGTATGAACTATAATGATAGTAAACATACAGGAGAATAAATTACAAATGTTTTACAATTTTTTTAATTATGGTTCTGAATCTATTTATGTGCTTTTGTCTGCTAATATGATACACTTTGATTGAGTCCTATATTTGTTTGAAACTGAAAAAATAGTAATGTGCTTTTTTGAAATATTTTGAATGTTAGAAAGATAAACTTGGACTTATGAATAACAGAAAGAGTTTTGCCTAGCTTTGTTTTTGAATTTTTAAAATGAATTTTCATAAAATTTGCTTTGAAGGAATTGAATTTTATTTCCGAACTTTGGGACAAGTCAGAAGAAATTCAATTATTTTTTCATAATTGTCGAAAGGGCCAGATTTCAAAAAGTGTTTTACATTATAAAATTCAATAGCTTTTAATAGATTTTAAGTGGATGCAAAAAAAGTTTTTAACAAATTGAATATAAGCGCCTGATTTAAATTTGTAAGAACTGTGTCGCAACAGTATAACGCAAACTTTCTCTACATCTTGTCTTACAAAGTTATGACTCAGGTATTTATTTAGGTGACCCCACCCTAGTCATGGCGATATGGTGAAACCCATAGCGATATCCGAAAAACGTTTTTTCGCATCAACCCTGCCAACTAAAACCTAAATGGACGAATTATTTCATCGGACTACACAGGTCCAGTAACGGACGATTAATAATGGATTACCGCCTCAGAGTACAAATCTAAATATTTGATGATACAAACAAGCAAGATATTAGCCCCTACACCAATCAAAATGGAATAGGCCGATTTCATTGGTCAGATTAAGAAAGGATCACCAATCAAATGCTCAGATTCGCATTTTCAATATTAGGATTTGTACTCTGAGGGCGGGTGATCCATATATAAAGCATTTTTCTTATAAATTTTGAACAACAAATCGAATCTCGTTTTTTTCTTCAAGGATAATCAAAAAATATAGTCAAGCAGTAAACATGTGGACATAATCGTGATGATAAGAACAAAAAAACGTAAAAAAATTTAAGCTTTCCGGCTGATTTGAAGAAAAAAAAAATTTGGGCCACCGAGAGATTCGAACCTACCAAAAATTACATTCGGTTTATATCCGGTGAACCGGATGTCAAATAACTTAATAAAATTATAGCTTTTTAGTTGGCAGTTGAATGCAGAATCGTGTCTCGATATTCGCCTATTGTTTTCCCGTCACCATCATCAATGACTAGGTGGAGTCACCTAAAAAAAACTCTACTCTAAGTTATTTTTGGTCATTTTTTAGAGCTTTTTTTCTAAGATATCCGTCAAACTCTGTGGAAAACAAGTACCACCTGAAATGACGCCAGCCGGAATGATCTAAGTCGGATCAAACAAAGACGGGAAAGAAAACGGAAAATCGTGACGAGGAAAGCGGGGCTCATATGCCAATGAATTAAAACTCTACTTTGTGCCGGGGTCTCAATTCACCAGAAGAATCGACAAAAGAATGAAGACTCATACAACATCGGTGTATCTACTGTACATGACTCTTGAACAAGTCCAATGAACGATATTAATCATGCATCATATGCTGAGAGACAACTTTATGCACAACACACGATAGCACACACTAAGCAAATCGAAATATAGAAGATTACGATAATGATGATCTTTATCACCCTTCAAGGTAACTATATCGAAGAAGGTCCCAGTGATCATAGATTATTACTTTTGTAAGACTTTTGCGAAAAAAGAATTAATTGTCAAAAACGAGACTCAGTACGCTCGGTAACGTGATAAAGCATGGCTAGCTTTTTCTTCGAAATTAAGGCGACCAACCTTAAGGCGAAAATGGGAAGACCTTTTATCTGCCGTTTCGAAATAGTCGCATTAAAAAACCTCAGAAATAACTGAGAAAATTAATATTTGGGAAATGAATTTTTTGTACGCACTGAAATTTCAAAGGTTTAATTTTGACGCAAATATTCACCCTATAACAAATAGACATTTTTTGCAAAATCGTAGGTTCATTAATGTCTAATCTGGGCAAAATATTAAATTTGGCATTAGTCACATCTGAATTTAAATTCTTATGAGCGGTTTTATTACCAAGTGGAAAATCAGTAATGGTTAAATGAGGCTTGCAGTATCCTTCCTAACTGATAAAGATTGAAAGTCCGAAAACCAAACTCTTTTTCATATTATCGAAACATATACGCTCTAGCCAAGTTTATCTATAATCATATGATTCATTATATTGATATACCCTTTCCCATCGGAACTCCATTCTCCAACTTTACTATCTCTTAGCGGCGTGTTCGAATCCACTAATGTTGTCTTACTGATTGTCTTGAGTAGGATAAAAAATCACATTATAATGCTTTCTAATACGTTTTTGAGACTGAGTTTCAATTTGGGAAAAGGATATAGAACTTCATGATATAGTTCTTTTAAACCCTTGTGAGCATATAAAAAAAGTTCCCCAAGGCACA
This sequence comes from Oikopleura vanhoeffeni, assembly GCA_004367855.1. Lineage (NCBI taxonomy): Eukaryota > Metazoa > Chordata > Appendicularia > Copelata > Oikopleuridae > Oikopleura > Oikopleura vanhoeffeni. The sequence continues at coordinate 624,484 of SCLH01000320.1, read as the reverse complement.
GAGCCACAATTGTGGCTCTACTTTGAAGTGTTGTACAGAAAGCTTGAGCCAGTTGGAGAGAATTGTCACTTCCGAAAAAAATAACTGGCCCTAGATACAATAAATTTTTATTTTAAACTGTTATGCATGCACAAAACACTTTCCTAAAAACTGGCTAATTTCATTCTTCTTATTTTATGTCTAGTTCCGAATATTAAAATTTTCTCGGAAGTGAAACATAGGCGAAAATCCTAATAACTCAACTCCCCGTGAAATCTTTATACTGTGTTGAAAGAAAAAATTCTAAGGACACCGTTTCTTTGTCTTTTCTTGATGTTTTGAATTTAAGGTATGCTTGAGCCACCATTTGGCTCTGTGCTCACAAGCGTTCAAACCTGAAAAAAAAATTTCAAATTATTTTTTATCTTTTTTTGAACAGTAAAATTTGACTCTCCGACAATTCACAGAAACAAAACACGCGAGATTTTTGGTTTCGACGTAGTTCGAATAAACGATTTGAAAGAGACAAAAGCCAGAACCCCCCCCCAAATTTTATGGTTGTTTACGGAGCTTATATTAATATGTGGGCACTTCTTTATTACAGAGAATCCCCTAGGTGTATTCATATATCCTATTCGTAGTACAGTAGATCAAAAATGCCTAGGTAAAAATACAAACGCAATTACAAGGTAAAAATACAAACAAATACAAACGAGAGTGAGACGGGCCAACCAACAATCAAATCCCTGAATTGAACACCAATTGGTTTGTATTTTTACCTAGGCAATTTTGATCTACAGTCTCGGATAGATAATGGGACTTGCCACGTAGGGGGATTGACCCCCAGGCCCCCCAAATGTCCATAAATTTTCCTTCAATAATTAATTCCAGAAACAAACAAACGAGATTGTTGGTTTCGCCGGACGATACAAACGATTTGAAAATAGACCAAAAGCAGAACCCCCCAAATTTAATGGTCTTTTTAGGGCCGGTTATATAAGGTGAACAAGTGCCCACTGGGCAACGTCTTATAATGAAGAGGAAGACCCCCTAAGTGTGTTCTATGTTGGGCTTTCGCCAAATGTCGCAAGGCCAAACCCAGGCCCCACCCATAAAATGTCCATAAATTTCATTCCAATCATCATTAGAAACGACAAAACGAGATTTGGTTCGACCGTCGAATAAGACGATTTTGAAAGAGACAACAGCAAGAACGAGAATTCGAAAAAAACGGTTCACGCACAACGAACATCACGTAAAACTCAGCAAACCAAGAAAAAACCAGGGGAGGGTGAGCAAGGGCAGAAATGAAACTATTCGTAAAACCCAGAATTTCGCCCACTGGCTACTCGACAATCAAAGGATGACAAACCGAGGAAAACTAAATTTCAGTTTGGTAAGAAAATTATTTCTATTCAAAATTTTATTTGAGAAAAGATAAAGCGAAATTATTTCACGATTTTATAATTATTTAAATTATATTATTTCATTAAATAGTATTATAGTCTTATTATATAAATATAATTTTATAATTATATATTATTTCAAATATTATTACTTATTATAATATAATTGGTTTAACTATTTATACAAGAGATAGTTCACACGAAACATATCACCGTGACAAAAAGCGTGGCCCCGATATTATCAACAGCATGGTTAAATCAACATAAGGATGAATAGTTAATATAATAATCACGTATTTTGTTTTTCCTCTTTAAGCAGTTTTTAAAGAAAAAAACTATCCCTTTTACTGTATAATTCATACATTACAGTGGTGCTTGCCTTTTTTCGATATAATTAAATTGTCAATTAAAAAATCAAATTTTATGTCAAAAATTTGACTTCAAGTCTTGGCCACCACACATTATCCGGTCAGGCGCAACTGGATTGGATTTGCGAAAAAAAGGTCCCTCATACTGGTATTTTTTTTTAGTGTTTGAATTTGCATATAAGATAGATTTTTCTTAAATTTTGGATACATATTTTTTTATGTACAGCGTGTGTCTTTTCCAAATTCCCGCGCTTTTTTACCTCAGACGGCTAGACAGCCAAAATGCCTCGTAGCTAAAGTTCATAGCAATTTATGGCTGTCTAACCCTTCGGAGAAAAAGAGGAAACGAATCGAAAAAACTAACGCGTATAATTTTTTTTGATAAAGAGTTGAAATTGTTTGGTAGAAATCAGCTCAAATAAGTATTTATTTAATAAGATGACGAACGAAGAGCTAAAATGATTTGCCTGTGAATGACCCAATGGAGGAATCATTCCCATGGCAGAAATCAAAGCAAGAGAGGCAGCACAAAGATCGACAAAAGCAACCGCCCACAGTCACAATATAGATTATGAACAAAGCCCACTAGATAAAATAAAGAACCTACTTCAAAAAAAATGAATTTTGAATAAATAATAAATTTTTTTGTTAGCAAATTTAATTCTTGTGCAACATTATTTCCCTTTTTCTCAACCTAAGTGGCATCCTTAAAATTGCTGAATCTCTATAGCGCGTGTTCGAATCCCACTAATGGTTGTCTTAAAGTTGAGATTTAATGCTAGTGATATCAGCACCGAAATAACTTGGTGCCGTCCCAATATCAAGCACCCTTGCTATTATCATACCAAAGAACAATCAGCTTCCAGACAACTATCAGTGGATTCGAACACATATCAGGGGATGAGACCGAGCGGTCAGCTTGATGCGTGGGTGGTAATTATTTTTTTAAATAAATTGACCAATCAAGTTTCCATTTCTTAAAACAAAACATGAAATTATATAAAACATAATAACCAAAATTTTGAAAGAAAATACGTTGGACGACTTGCTAGTCCTTGCACCCGTCCAAGGCAACATAATTTAGTTTCAGAAATCATTTTGTTTTTATTACTGTATCATAAAACTGAATTTAAATAGATTTTATAATTGACATTAGTGAGAATTAAAACGTGAATCTTTGTTAAATGGTGAATGAAAAAATAAGTTTCTGATATTATGAAGGGGTTAAAAGTTTCGAAACAGCCTTATTTATTATGTAATATACACTTTACTAAACAAATTGATTAAACTTTCATCATTATAACTATGGCAAGATTTTTTTCAGCGCGACTCGCATATGCATTTTGATAGCAAAATATATGATACTTTGGTGTTTATTAAGGACACAACGGCTTGGGGAACCGCTCATCGAACATATTTCTTGGTGTTTGAAACCATGTCATTTATTGTGTTAAAAAAATATAAAGAAATTGTTACCTAACGTGTCAGTCTGACGAAGAATAAATTAAGCCTAGTGTTTTTTAAGTAATCACCCTTATGCAGGGACGATTAGGGGAAAACGCATATGATAAAGAACGCTCAAGGGACAATCCACGCACGATAGATCCTCGAAAAGAAAACGTAATCTTTGAAGAGGCAGGTTTTGATTTGGGACGCTCTTGGAACATCTACGCCACTTTGAAATTTAAGGCGACACTTGAAATTAATATAAACTTTTAAATGATATTTAAGGGACACTTTGAATTAAATATAAACTTTTAAATGATTATTTTTTGGGTTAATTTCTAATCTAGATACAAAATATTAAAGCAAAAATGTTTCATGTTGGCTGACGACAACATTTACTATTTTTAAACTTTCAGTTAACCATCAGTTAAAGAATTATTATGTTTAATATGGGTCTCAGAGGTTTATCGTAATACGGACACAATTTTAGAATAAATATTCCAGATTCAAAAAAAACCATCTTCTTCTCAGATTCAGATGTCTAAAAAATCGAATGCAAATCTAGAAGTACGGCAGATGTATCCTGGCATATTAGGGTGGACGGATTGAAGCATTTTTCATTTTAAGCTATCGGACACAAAAACTGAGGAAATATGGGTAGTTTTTTTTTTTTTTACTGAAAAAAATTTTTTTGGATATTTTTTTTTGGAAATTTTTCAATTCTGCTTTCCTGCCTTGGCCTGAAAACAAAACTGTAAGTTTTTGCTATTTTTACAACGGAATCAAATAGTTTATGAAAATTTCCGATAAAGGTTCATAATATGGAATTCTGAAATTAATCGCGAAAACATGTTTTTTTTGAGCGTTGGAAAATCGAAAAAAATGTTTATTTTGAAAAAAAAAATCCGTGTTCCTTGAGGATAGCAGAAAAACTTCGGAGGTGTTTCTTATTTCTTGTAGTTGAGTCATTTGAAACGAACAAAAACGGAAAAAGCATGGAAAAGAACTTTTTTTATTTTTGAAAATCGGATATTTCAATTTTTGAACTTAGCTTGCCGTTTTGAGAGAATCTTTGCATATGATTAAAAACCTGCAATGAAATTAACTTGATTTGAAGAAGAAATATTTACACAATCGCAATCAAATTTTCAAAAATGTAATATGACACCGATAAAGAGCACATAACTGCAGATACAAGCTAGGGTGCGCAGCGGGAACCCTACAACTGAACTAAACTCTGATAAACATTTATTTGCTATTGGGGGGTAATCGCCCCACCGAAAAAGCCGATTCCGAGCAAAAAAGTTTTGGGCCTTAGTGGTCAGAAAGTGAGTTGCAAACCCTTATTCAGCACTAATTTCGTTTTTGAGCATAAATCCAGCTCAATTTTTTAGTTTTCTTGTGGCAAGTGATCGTACTCACATAAAAATTTGCTATTTTCTGAAAAAAAATTTTTTTGAAAAATAAAATGTTCGAAAATTTTCGAAAAATTTTGGTCATTTTGACAAAAAAATGCGTAGGCGGAACCACTTTATAAGCTGAAAATATTTTGGCCAATACTTATGCAGCTAATTTTAATTTTTTTCAACTTTATGGCAGAATTCACAAAGGCTTTCAAGTGCGCATAGTGAGAACGCATGCGGAAGACTGCGGAAAAATTGCAAATGCGATTTAATATTTAATAAATTTTTCAATTCAACAATTGTTTTTTTATTCAACGTTTTCGGTTTATCCAATAGACAAGCCCAGGACTTTGAGAATTACACATTCTCTTTAACCATACACTAGCACACGCTGTTCCAGCATAGCCCTCCAAAAATTCAACAAAATAAAATAAATCAGTTTACCCCCAAATTCATAAACTTAATATTGATTCACAACTATAAAACTTAGATTAGTGTGATTCACCGCCACGGACCTCAAATACCCCAAAAAAGTTACTTTCAAAAAAATTGTAAACTTATGGGTTATAAATTATATTTGTGAATGTGAAGAAGTCATATATAGGCGAAACTCAGCAATTATTACACACAGAGTAAAATCATCGATCCGAGATGATTCTGTAATTCACCACCATAGTTCAAACGTGTTTGCGTATCAACAATCTTTTTATGATGAAACTAGGCTTGACCATGATCAACATACAGATAGAGAAAATTAGATTTTTTCGAAGGTCATTTTACAATTATAGAAAAAAATCTATTCATAAAAACTCTAGAAAAATTTTCGAGGGAATGTTTGATCTGCCCAATGGACAAAACTACTCTAAACAGACAAAAAGAACCATAAAGTGCTTATAAGTTCATTTGTAACATGCCTTTCTGGCAAATCTCAAAACACTGCTATTACCTAAATTTATCAACGAATCGAGCGTTGATGATGCGTCACTGAGGCTCGATTCAGCGAAATTGCTTTTGGAACGAAAAAACTTTTCTGACGTCATCTAAAATTTTTTATTTCTTCACTTTGAAAAATGGAATAAACCGAAACCGGTAATAAATAAACAATTTTTGATTGAAAAATTCATATTATAATTATATATCTCGAGAAACCCTAACAATAATTTAATATTTTGACCGTCATTTTCCCTGGCCAAAATGCCAAAAAACTATAAAAAATATTTCATTTAATTTCTTCGTAGTTTTCTGTCCAGATATTTTTTTCGTTTTGTGTCTCATTATTTTAATTTAAAAATTAGAATTTGACGTGCATATTTAAAATAGCTATGAGATTAACATAAGAGGCCTCCGAGCAAAAATAAGCTACCCGATAAAAAAGGAAATAACGAATCGGAAAATTCCGACATGGAGTTTTTGACATGAAATTTTTTGCCCTGAAAATATTTCGTGCACACTTTGGTGGCGCCTGTTTGGGGGCGGCAAAGTTTTTTTTTTTTCAAAATAGGCAAATGTACATCTTTTTCTCGCAATATTTACTACTTTTTCGGTAGACGTAAATTCTGCTCCAGATTGACATCTCAAATTTTATAACCCAACGATCATTTGGTTTGTAACACCGAAAATAGAGGTGCCCGGAAAACCGAATTATTTCAAAAATGATTTAGGTGCTTAAAAAGATGCGAAAGCATCGACTTTGTGGAAACGGTATAGCAACATGGTTCAGAATGTCGGCACAGGTGGTGCTAATAGCGATTTTAGAAGTTTGGTGGTGTAAACACAACCACGGTATTTAGATTTACAAGAGAAGCTCATTATCAAGAAAAGAAATGAAAAGTAAACCAATAGAAAAAAAAATTTCTGAGAAGATTTAACTTTTTTTTTCAGAAAACTTTAAAATTAATGGCCGAATCGCTGATGTGTTGAAGAATAAAAATGCTCAAAAGTACTTTAGACCCGGAAATAAAACCATGATAATATTCACAAAAAACAATAATTTTTTTAGTAAATCGGAATAATGGTTGTTAATGGGTAATCAATTGCAAAAATTGGTCTAATTTTAGCAGAAACAAAACTTTTTGAATTAAGAATTTGAGGAACATGATGTCAATATGAGAAATAGAATGAAAGCCAACCATTAGATAGGAAAATTTCAGGGTTTATTTTGGAGTCCTATTTTTTCAGAAAAATTTTTCAAAAATTTGGCGATCGCTGATTGGTCAGAAAATAAAAGAGCTCAAAAGTCACTTTTGACTCCAGAAATAGAACCGCATGATTAAATTATATACTAAGAAAAAATATTTTTTAACTGCGTTGCAAAAATCAGAAAATGGTTGTTAAGGGTCAATGCAAAATGACAAACATTTGCCATTTAAGTGGGTTATGCCGCATATATCATATACGGCCCTTAACCTGGCCCCCAATGGACCTCCGCCTTGGCTGAATGATCGTTGCTTAAAACCCTCTCTACTGTTTATATACACTGTATATAATAAATAAAATATAGCCTGTAAACGATAAGTAAATTTTCTATCTGAAATTGACTCTTAGTCAATTGATTGCAAGATTACATTACAGTGAAGTCCGTTTCACAGACCCTATACTAAAGTACTGTCCAGTCGAAAAGTATCTAGACGTACCAAATAAAACATATGCCTTTGATATGATTACATATGTTACTCGTAATCACACTATGGCGTCTTTTTATGTTAAATAACGTACTTTTCGCTGAACAGTACGTTTAATATTGATAGGGTGCGTCTTTGTTAAACGGACTTCATTGGTCTGTAATAAATAAACGCCCAGATTATTGCATTTCCAAAAAAATGGCGCTTCAAGGCGTTTAAAATGAATCAAAGAAGAAGTAAAGGGATTTTTTTTTAAGACGCAGACATATTTGACTTTTTATCCAACTTTGTCATCATTGAAACAATCGTAGAAATATTAATTTTTGGAATTTTATTTTTAGCCATTTACGGCCATGTCTTAGAATTTCTTCTAGTTTCGGTATGATACCCATTTGGCGTAATTTTCAGTTGAAATCTCGAAATTTTGAAAATTAAAAAATTTTTTTTCCAATATGCAGCCTAATTTTTGCTCTAAAAATCAATTATTAATGGAAATATAATTTCGCATTAATAATTGATTGTTTTAGAGCAAACAAATTAGGCTGCATATGTGAAAAAAATTTCAAAATTCCAGATTTTTCAAATGACCAGAAATTACCCAAAATGGTTAATATTAAGCACACCCCCATTATTATGGTTTTTTAAAATGTAAATAACTTAAAAAAATTACAGTTTTTAGAGGCCGCAAAGACGTGTTTTTAAAGACAGCATGTCACGTTTTTTGCCAATTTGCATAATTTGCTATCCGCCAATGAGAACGATCAATTTTAGCAAATACATACGTCTTTTCTTTCCCACGATCGAACCAATCAAAACGGTGGAATCAGATTTATAAAATTGGGTGCAAAAGAAAGCAAAAACGTGACATAAATGTACGTGAATTTTGAAAAATGAATTTCGGGCCATTCTGTATTTATAGAAAAAACTTGAAGGTAACCAAATTTTGGGCGAACTTTGACAAAAAAATGAAAAGTTTAAACAGATTTAAGTTTGTTGGTAATAAAATCCTTAAAAAAAAGGCGGGGGTGCAAAACGTAGAACCACACTCCTAAATCTTGAATTTCTTATTCCGTATCAAAAGAAGCACATTTGTTGGTATCTGATTTTTATTGCAATTTGTATGAAGACGACGTGGGTTAAATGGTAATTTAATACACTAGTAACGAAAGGTACGGATAATAAGGTCCGAAAGGGACAGAATTATTAAATAATGCAAAACAAGACTAAAATGGTCAATGACAAAAAGTAAATTTTCTCATGTAATATGGGCCGACGTGTATTTTTCACTTACATAAAGATTTCAAAATTTGAATAGTATATTTTTGGTAAGCGAAAAATACCTCCCCTTTGATATGACAATAAACGCCCTGATGAAATTTGGAGGAGAAAAATCAGTTTTGAAAAAGTGATAATTAAACAGATCCGGGTGCCCTGATTTAATTAACAGCGTAAAACTTGGAAACTCTCAGAAAGTGCCGCGCCGAGAAGCCAACAAGCAAGAAATAATGTAATTTATATACTTTAGTCACGGTTTTCTTATTATGCCCTTTGGATATTGATTATTAACTTTTAACTGCCATTGCCACCCAGCGAAAATTAACACCGCGACGTACATGGCGCCAGCAATGTAGCAATCTTGGAGGCAGTTTCCATTATAAGCCTCCAAACAGCCTCCGAGTAATCATTTTCTGAACGTAGAAATGTACAAATAATGTTAATCACACATAGTCCGAATAACGGTTATGTGATTTACGTCTAAATAAGGGCAGCTTCTATTTGCTTTATTATCCTGATTTTTTAACAGTAAATTGTTTTCCCAGCAGCGAAAGATTTGATGCTGCCATCACCGACAAACCCATATGAGATATCACGAACCGGTTTTTCAATCTAACTGGAAATTAAAAGATGATGGGGAAGAAATTTGCTCCAACAGACAACAAAATTCTCAACCATTTGGCCAAATTTCGAGCTATGTGCCAAATTACTCAGATGCAAATCTTGCGAAAATATTTTTTACGTTACAAGGTTCAAAACTTTTCAAGTTCACCCCAGCATTTTGCTTGAAATCGGTACTACCCAGCAGAGGATTCGTGGAACTTCACTAAAGTGCAAAGCCGTCATTAAAAACTTTGTTTCGAAATGATTGTAATAAATCGAAAGCTCAACACATATAACGTGTACATTAGTTTTACATAAAAAAACTTAGTAGCTTTTTTTATAGGTGCTCACAAGGGTTAAGGGGTATCTGTTCTGAGCAGAACTAGACTAGATAGCGACAGAAACGGTTTTCTGCATCTAAATCTTAACCGAATTTGGAACGCAGGGATTTTTTTCTTTTTCCTCCGATGATTACCGGTTCACCGGTAATTCGCAAAAAACGAGTTTTTCGTCATTTTGAGCAATTTCGATGACTGATTTCCGGTCACGTGATCAACCTAGGAAGCCAAAAAATTTTCTACCGCATATTTTTTCTCCAGGTTTCACGTGGCAGAAAACATTTGTCGCTATCTTGTCTAGTTCTCCCAGTCCAAATCACATGGTGGTGGAAAAAAAAAAAAACGACCTTAATGAATTTTATTTAAAAATAAATTAAGGTCCCTAAGGGATATCTGTAGGGATCCCGGCCACTGGAGGATAATTATTTCATAATACTTTCTTAATTTTTGAACCAAAAATGGGTTTGGGAAATCGCCCTCAAACAAAAACGAAAATCCTTTAAAAAAATGATCGATGCCACCAGTGATTGAAATTTGAACCAACTACATTAATCGTTAAACTTCGCTAAAAAAAATAATTAAATTTTCAATTAGCAATTCTTAAATAAAAATATGTTGTGACATGTCACTCGGGTTGCCCAAGTTAATTTTGCTAAATTAAGGCCGAAATTCTGATAAACTCTTAAAAAGGAACTTAGGCCATAGGGCAAAACAAGGTTATATACGAGGAAATTGCGTCGATGTGACAATTGCCCGTTAACACCGTTAAACATTAATAAATGTCTTAAAAGAGTAAAAATAACAATTTTATTCAATTAAAAATTAATAAAGAGGGCGGTAGAGACTTTCGAGCAAAATTAACCAATTTTGGCCGTTTTTTAGGATTTCAAATGTATAAAAAGTGCATTTCTTGATCAAAAACTCATCAAAAAAATATATATTTGAATTCAGTACAGAAAATGGATTCATAAAATGTTTCAAAATGATCGATTCTGATTGGTTCAAATTTCGACCAATCAGGATCTCAATGATCATACACTTTTAATTTTCTTATTTTATTCTAGAAAGAAGCAGAAAAGAAAATTATTGCGAATGAAAATAAAATCTCACGGCTCATCATATATTTGAGGCGCTAGAGACTTTTGAGCAAAACAAACCAATTTTTGCCGTTTTTGAAAATTTGGCCGATTTCAAATGTTTAAAAAGTGCATTTCTTGACAAAAACATAGGACAAAAAGTATATATTTGAATTCAGCACAGAAAATGGATTCAAAATGATCGATTCTGATTGGTTCAAATTTCGACCAATGAGAATCTCAATGATCATACCCTTTTATTTTTCTCATTTTATTCTAGAAAGAAGCAACAGAAAAAAATTATTGCGAATGAAAATAAAACCTCACGGCTCTCAATATATTTGAGGCGCTAGAGACTTTTGAGCAAAATAAACCAATTTTTGCCGTTTTTGAGAATTTGACCGATTTCAAATGTCTAAAAAGGGCATTTCTTGACAAAAAACATAGGACAAAAAGTATATATTTGAATTCAGCACAGAAAATGGATTCAAAATGATCGATTCTGATTGGTTCAAATTTCAACCAATGAGAATCTCGATGTTCATACAAATTAATTCTGCTAATTTTTTTCTAGAAAGATGCAAAAAAATAATTTATTGTGAATGGAAATAATATCTCACCGCCCAACATATATTTAAGGCGCTAGAGGCTTTTTAGCATAATAAACCAATTTTGGCCGTTTTTGAGGATTTCAAATGTCTAAAAAGGGGATTTCTTGACAAAAAACATAGAACAAAAAGTATATATTTGAATTCAGCACAACAAATGGATTCATAAAATGATTCAAAATGATCGATTGTGATTGGTTCAAATTTCGACCAATGAGAATCTCGATGTTCATACAAATTTATTTTTCTCATTTTTTTCTGAAAAGATGCAGAAAAAAAAATTTATTGTGAATGGAAATAATATCTCACTGCCCAACATATATTCCAGTTGCTAGAGCGAAAATAAGGTTGAAACATAGGATTTGGCCACCTTGTGGTCAAAATTAAAATTTTCCATAATGCAATTTTTTTTTCGTTATCAAATTCCCCACATAGAGAGCTTAATCCCGACGTTCTAGCATGTAAAAAAAATTGAGCTGGATCTGACTGCGGACACACTAATTTGTATGCTTAAAAACAGTTTTTTGAGTGCAGGAAAATGTGGAGACCCACCGTTGATGCCTGTTTTATGCGGAGGAATTTTGTCGTATATTGACTCATATCATACTGTATGAGAAATCCCAACAAGAGAAACTTCATTCATCGGTTTCACATCATTCAGCAATTAAGCTTAAAATATTTCATAAAAATATAAAAAATTACATAATATATATATATATAATATATATATAATTTATATTATATCCGATCCAATACAGTAAAATTTCACCCCTCTCCGATACGATCCGATACGATTTTATTTTTCTTCATGCCAATCCCTGATCTCAATAGCGCGAGTTCGAATAAA
>SCLH01000320.1:577663-600264 GCA_004367855.1 Oikopleura vanhoeffeni | reverse complement strand
TTTTTGAAAATCTATCTCCTTTTAGACCCCACATACAAAGCGTCTCAAAATATACACAAAGATGCGGATAAATAAGAACACAAATGTGATGAGAAGAAATTTTCCAAATTCTGACTTTTTTTGTTCTAGAATCTTACTTGAACGCCGATTTTTCCAGTTTTTTGACTTCAAACTCTTTCTACTTTTAGACGAATGTTTAGAATAAAGCTGTTTTTTCGACTAAGTTAGATAAATATAATGCGGTCAATGTGATGAGAAAGAATTTTAGAATAATATTCTAGAATTCTAGAAAGTTGATTTAAAGTGAACCGGAAATGAAAAGTCCGAAAAAAAAGTTCGTCTGATCGGAACAAAAGTACCACCAAATTGAAGCTGAGAGTTCACTGATCAAATAATTTGCTTACAGCTAATCGAAATTTTGAACCAATCAGCGTCAGATTCGATAATTGGGTTTATCATTTTTACTAAAAAATAATTGATATTTCTAGAATTCGAATAAGACGTTTCCGATAATTTTAATGTCATGCATCGTTTTAGGCGGGTCATATACTTCTTTTAACGTGTGATTTTAACGTTGTGGCTACGCATTCTAACCAAAAGGTGATAAAGGGATATTCACCAATAAGAAATGTTCATATCATGGTAGAATACCAGTTTTATCTGGCTTAATGCAAAAAAATATTCGAATTTTGAAAATTCTAGATTTTGTTCTAGATTGTTTTGAAAAAAAATGATTGCCACCACGAGATTCCTTGGGTCAACTTTAGTCATAACCGATATTAATTTATCATAAATAAATTCTATAAAGGGCTCGAAAAAAACCGACACCTACCCCCTTAAAAAAAATTTCTTTCAAGTTTATTATTAATATAAAAAAAACTTTTATTTAATAATAATTTTCAATAAGGAATTAATTTCGAAAAATTTGAGAACTATCAAAAATTTATATTTTCAATATCTTTCTTTTTGTTGATTTTTGAAGGCTCTAAAACATCATTTGAAGTTTTTTGTCAGAAATTAGATGAAAGAGTCTAACGCTCACACCCCTTTTATTTAGCGTTTAAAAAAAAATTATAATCTCAAAAAATTTCTAGTTAAATTTTCTATTAGTTCTAAACTTTTGAGCATTTTCTAAAATAAGATTAGAATTTTTTTCGACCTCTCAAGAGTCCTTAAAAGTTCCCATACGGGGATAGGTCTATCCCTATCTCTTTTTGGAAGCATTATTAATATGCACAAAAGTTTAAAACTGACCCAGAAAAGTATGTTTAAAAAGTCTCACACGATTATTAACAGAAACTAGGCTTCTAATTGTATGATATGATATTGACGTGCTTTTTTTTTCTTTTTTTTTTATTGTAACAGCGGTGCGCGCTTTATCTCTGATCAAGAGAGATGACCGGAGAATGATAAAAATAAAACCTGAACATTTATTAAATTTTTCTGTCCTCAATATTTTCTGACCAAACGAAAAAAAATTCTAAATAATATAAGACAGTTTTTTCGAACTTTACGAAAGTTAGTTTTGTCAGTTTTACGAATGACCCGAACGTACCTGTTTTTTCAAATACCAAGCATATGAACCTTATGATATGGTGGTCAACGTTTGTTTTTGTTTCATTTTGAAAGTTTGAATTAACTTGGAAATATACTCCACAAGTTTTTGCTGCTGGAGAGAAATTGAGGATTAAAAAAATGTTTTTCGTAGAATGTTTTACGAGTTTCTTACGATTTTTAATATTAATTAACATATCTCAAAATCATTAACAGTGTTCACGGAACATTATTTTTGTTGTATTTTACGTTTCAACATTTCAAACAAAAGTTATCGGGTTTCAAAAAGTAGTCTAAAATCCCCAGCATATTGATGTGTTGGCACCCAGAACCCTCTTAATTCACAAAAATAAGGCACTATTCCCTAATTATACAGTATGTTAGATTTATGCTAGCAAGAAAAGCTTCAGAATGCACCTGATCAAACGCATGTTGATTAGCGTAAGCTTAGTTCTTAAGAAATGATATCGATTACGGGGCCCTCTCATCACTTTTTGCCATTTTTTCTCTTCACAACTCAACCCACGTTTCTCTCAGGNTAAGGTAGTTTTTATTTTAGGACAACCACCCCTTGTCATGACGATTACGGAAAAACCATCTATCGCCTAGGCGATATAAAAAAACGTTTTTTTGCATTCAACTGTCAACTAAAAAAGCTCAATGGAGAAATTTTATTAAGTTGATTTGACATCCGGTTCACCGGATATAAACCGGAATGTAATTTTTTGGTAGATTCGAATCTCGATGAGCCCAAATTTTTTTTCTTAAAATCTGCCGAAAAGTTGAATTTTTAAGTTTTTACATTCTTACATCACGATTATCTACACATTTACTGCTTGAACTATATTTTTGATGAATTCCTGGAAGAAAAAAACGAGTGTAGATTTTTTTGTCAATTTTTAGCTGGCAATTTTGAATGAAAAAAATCGATTATTACCAAGAAGAAATACACTTCGATTAAAATAGGCGAAAAAAATTGTGCCTATTGAGATTCGAACTCCTAAACTTTCGGTTTAAAAATCAATTAACCGTGTTTAGTGAACCGGTTGACTTGGAAAAAAAAAGTTTTCCATGTCACAAATTCACTTGTGTACATGATACAAAAAACTGTTCGTTGATATCTCTTATGGCCTTCGAGTTATTAGGCTGACAAGGGTGGGTTCCTTTAAAAAAACTACGTGATTGAGTCAAAGTTCGTCCTATCGGTGCATGCTGATAAACGCGCTGTAAAATTTTGGTTCTTTTTTTATTTTCGACAAGCTAGGCAGCGATCAATATCTATGATTCAAACAGTTAAAACAAAACTTATCAGTGATTAAATAATTCACACAGAAAATCCGGAATAATACTCCAAATTGTCCCTTTTGTCCTTTTAAAGGTCATTTTTCTAATCACTGTCTTCTTCATTTTCTAGCCATACTTGCCAGGCCGCATCTCGGTTGTTGATCTCGGCTTGAGTTTCTTCAATGGCGAAATCAGTGTGGCCATCCCAGCGTGTAACTGATAACACTCGACCACGAAACAATTTGTTGTCCAAGTTTGTGAGAATTCGATCGGCCTCTAAAAATGGAGAAATGAATTTTGGAGCTCGGAAAATTTCGTGATCTGATTTTTACGAATACCTCAAATTTCTCGTTAAGATAGTTCAAAATTGTTACAGTAGAGTGTGTTTAAACGGACAGATAAGAGTGGATTTTAGTGAAAAGGTCCTGCACGCGTGCGTTTAAACGGGAATTTGGACCATTCAAATTATCCGTTAAAACTTGACGGACAGTTTGCATCCCAAAACTGCAGCTTTAAATACACGCTAGCAGGACTTTTTGACTAAAACTCGTTCGACCAAACTGTCCGTTTAAACGCACTCTACTGTAGTTCTGAAACGTGACACTGAAGAGCCGGTTTTCAAATTTTCTCGAAAACCGCTCTAACGATTTTATAAACTCTACAGGATCGGGACCAAAAACCAAAGTTCGATACCATCAGAAAGTCTAACCACATGGACCATGTGACATGGTACAACAGCTATGATAATATATATTACAGTCTTGGAATTTCAACTTTTCTAGGAACGTGGTCTGCTCTCAAATTTTTTTCCGATAAAATGTGATTTTCCTTTTTTATCCCCTACAGGAAAAAAAACTCGGGCAGAAAAGGGGGGATCGCATATTCTGGCAAAGGAAACTGTTTCTGCCTAGAATTTCTGTCCACAGAAAATTAAATTTCATGGGTTAATAACCGTTTTATCTTCATTGTGAGATTCTTGGACAGTAGAAAATTGAAGTATTTATAAATTATTTTTCAGGAATTGAATTTCGGACCTCAGACCAAAATTTCGCCCGCCAATCGCCTAATAATTTAATTTGAAGACATTATAGCTACTTTATCTCCATGAGAGATTTATAGAACTGTAGAAAATACAAAAAATGTCTTTAATTCTTTTAATTAAGTAAAAACCATAAAGTTTGTCGTGAAATCTATAAAACTTTTATTTTTAGTCAGTCTCCTGATTTTTTTTCTATATTCTTAAATAAGGGTCTTTTGACGCGATGAGTTTTACTTATCAGTAGGGTGCGCAGCGGGAACCCTACAGACAAAAATAAAACCGTTGATTAAAATTAATTGCGATCCGGTAGTTTTCCGCTGTCATTTGATTTTATAGAGATTTTATCCTTTAGGAGATATTGGGAAACATTTTTTGGACCCAATAGCCTCTCGGCGAAAGCTCAACAACTTTAACCATATATTCTTGTCTTAAATTGCTTAACTCGACTAGTAGACCGATTATCAGCTAAAAACCTGTCGGAGGTCGAAAAAAGATTTACAAAATATTTCTCTTGCAGGGATATTTCGTAGAAATAGTGATTTTATAAATATTAAAGGTATTTCTATGTTTATAAAGTTTAGCCTTAGAAAAACACTCTGAAACATGTTTAAAAATACATACTCTTGATGGCGATAACGAGCATTTCACGATACTGTCGAGTGTGTCTATAAGGACAGGCGAATTTTTGTCATACATTTTTAAGTGGGTCGTTTTGTCGATATACACGTCGTATATAGGCACCTACTTCTCGGAAATGGGAAAAATTTCAGAATTTCTGTCCATATATACGCAGTGACGGCTTATAGACACATTTGACAGTAATTATTTATTAAAATGAAATAAGGGCTGAATGTATTAGAGTAAAGGAATTTTAATAGGCTGCGAACAGGCTCCAGCTTTTAGCCATTTTTATACAAATATAATTAGGTAATTGTTTTTTTAAAGGAACTCACCCGCGATAGTGAAAACCGATTTTACCGGTGGAATGACAATTACCGGTAACCGGTTTGATGGTAAAATCGAAAAAAATTGTCGTATGAATTTCGGTCAGGTCGACGATACAAAAAACCGTTTGAGATATATTGTCTGGGTTTCGAGTATAGATGCTATCGCGGCACGGTGCTTTTTTGAGGGTGAATCGTAACATTAAAATTCCTATGATGGCACCGTGCGCGGGTAGGTTCCTTTAAAGAAACAGTTACCTTTTAACGTACCTAAAGGCGCTTTTTTTCGGTAGCACCATTGTGATTTCGACTGGGAGAACTAGACAAGATAGCGACAAATGGTTTTCTGAACGTGAAACCTTGGAAAAAATATGCGGTAGAAATTTTTTTTGGCTTCTAGGTTGATCACGTGACCGGAAATCAGTCATCGAAATTGCTCAAAATGACCGAAAAACCCGTTTTTGCGAATTACCGGTAATCACCGGAAAAAAGAAAAATTTCCTGCGTTCCAAATTAGGTTAAGATTAAGATGCGAAAAACTGTTTGTCGCTATCTAGTCTGGTTCTCTCAGAACAGATATCCCTTAAGGTGGTGCTACCTAAAAAAACGACCTTACAGTAGTGTTTTTAGTAGGACGATCCGATTTCAGCTTTTGCGTCCTAAGACGCTGGGGCAAACTTCCGAGAAAAAAGTGCGTCCTAATAAAGCTCCTGGCAATAATAAATCTCCAAATCCCTTTGCCGTAATCAATGAAATTTTTGCTTATTTTCGTGATGAATATCCCTAAAAATGACTTCAGCTCAAGCCGTTTACGGTCGTGAATCACGACTTGTGATCGGTCGTAATAATGAAATTTTCGCTTCTTTTCGTGATAAATTAACCCAAAAAAAATGCTAGAAGTTGCCGTGAGCTGAAATCAGTCATCGAAATTGCTCAAAATTACCGCAAAAAACCGATTTCTTGCGAACTATCGGTGAACCAGATATCTCCGGAAAAAATAAAAATTTTCACCCGTACAAATTCGGTCAAGATTCTAAAAGTTGGACACTCTTACAAGAACGACCTTAAGAACTAAAGTGACCATTAAAAAATGACCTTTTATGCCAAAAATTTCTGACTAAAATTACCTTCGTGTCTGGCAAAAGCCACAGAAGCGACTCCTTTGGGATGTCCATCAAAAACATTGACTCGTTTTGCAATTCCAAAGGGCGCACAAATCTTTCGCAATTCGTCCCTGACGGTGATAATCAAAACTGGATCTCGGCTCACTTCTTCAACAGTAAATGCATTCATAAAAACCAACACTTTCTCAGACGGATGACGTTTTTCAGCTTCTTGAGCACCAGATGTCAGACCCATACCTAAAAATGTTTGAGATGAGATACTTCTTGGTTTTGTCTATAAGGACAGAAGACGTATTTTTGATCCTCTTTTTTCTCCTAGCTGATGGCTAGAGGTCGTTGTCCCCTCTTTATGCGGGAAAAATCTACAGCGTTTTGTCTTGTTTTCTCATCTGGGAAAACTTTTTTTCCGCTTTTTCAAAAAATCTCTAGATTGATTATTTTTCGTTTTTTTTGTTTGTTTTTAGAAAATAATTTCAAATAATGGACACGGAAATTCTGGCGAAATAGTTTTAAAAATAGGAAAAAAACATTTCCCGAGCGGAAAAAAAGACCCGAGACCTATCTGATTTTGCGAAAAACAAAGATCGGATTTTAAACACTATAGTCTATAGACTATAGTGTTTAAAATCCGATCTTTGTTTTTCGCGAAATCAGATAGGTCTATAGTGCGTTTAGTAGGACGCAAAAGTTTTGTCTCCGTCCTATTAAGAAGGTGGTCGAAAATATAACCGAACTAAGCGTCGTAACGGGACGCGTCGTAATGAAGGACATTCCATAATTATTCCAAATTTACTACGGCGACATGACTTTGAACAGAGGTAGAAACCGTACCCTCAGGCTTGTAAAAGGGAAAGATTTTGCGTGGGTTTTGTTCTCCTTTTTTCCTATCTTTTCCTAACGGGGTATGGACCATACCGTATGGTGGTTCCTTCATTTTCTGCAGTTATTATGTCATAACAAATCGATTGTAATTCATTTAAAAAGCCAATTTAACCTGAAAAAAACAAAAAATTTCGAAATTATGAGATTTTTCATATTTTTTTTGAGTACTTTTATCTACAAAGTCGATTAACTTTTGGTTAAACTTTGCAACATAATTGGCAGTTTTGAAGTTAGTGAAACCAGGACTTTAATTGGAGCTCATTTTCGATCTCATCCGACAAAAAAAATAACTTCCGGTCTACTAAAGTGCCAAATTATAGAGTTTTACGCACTGTAATCAAAAATTCAAAATCGACAATTTGTTTTTCTTTTTATTATCTCACTTTCACAAAAATGCAAAGACATCAAAACCAGGGAGTAGGGTTTACAAGGACGAAAATGGTGAAAATCGGCGAAATCAAACCGACAATCTTTAAGATTACTCATTTCCTGTATCTGTGGTGAATATCAAAGCTTTTAATTAAAAACAAGGGATGAATAGGGTTTTGAAATATGGAAAGTGTGCCTTGTTACAGACATGGTCCAAGGANACATTAGGACATACATTTGATAGTTATTGTAAGGCTATCTAAAAAATTGAATTTTTCAAAATATCAGCTCTCTACTGACTCGTGTGGTCATTTTTGTGAATTTAAATGGTCATTTTCGTTCTAGTTAGGGTCGTTTAAACTAAGCAAATATATTTGGGAGTCAATGTATGGCTACCTTAAAAATTGAAAATTTCAAAATATTAGCTCTCTACTGACTTGCGTGGTCATTTTTGGAAATTTTGGTGGTCATTTTCGATTTAGTTGGGGTCGTTTAACCTTAGGACATACATTTGGTAGTTATTGTAAGGCTATCTAATAAGTTAAAATTTTTATAATATTAGCTCTCTACTGACGCGTGTGGTCATTTTTGGAAATTTTAATGGTCATTTTCGTTCTAGTTGGGGTCGTTTTACCCCAGGGCATACATTTGGTAGTTATTGTAAGACTATCTAAAAAGTTGAAATTTTCGTCTTAATTGGGGTCGAATTACCCTGGAACAAAAAATTGGACAACTTTGGGGAGATTCGAATCCCAGTGGCCTAACCCTACGTATGTCCTTTAGTATAACGCTTTGTTCGGCCAAATATTTTGTGTAATTCAAAAAAAAATGAAAGAAACTAAAATTTCGGGATAAACTGCCAAATTAGCCTTTTCTACCTTAATAAATTACAATTAGGTGAAAAAAACTCATGAAATATCGGTTTAAAGCTGAAATTTAACGCCAAAATATAATATTAATCCAGGAATTCAAATTTTTACAGTTCACCAGTATTTTATTCCCAAAATATTTCTGTGAAAAATGAAAATTAAATGGAGTGTTATTTTTGCAGTCAGTATTTCGAGCAGCGGTATTTTTCGGTTACCAAAAATGCAGCATTTAGAATAAAAACGAAATAGCGACCTAAAAATAAAAGATTTAAAGAAGCGTTTTTTGTATCAAATAGCGTTCAAAATTTTAGCCGCGAATTTTTGACACAAATTTTCGGCTTTAATTTTGATTACTAGTTTATGCAAAAAACGTTGTCAGAAACCTACTNATGGGTCTGACATCTGGTGCTCAAGAAGCTGAAAAACGTCATCCGTCTGAGAAAGTGTTGGTTTTTATGAATGCATTTACTGTTGAAGAAGTGAGCCGAGATCCAGTTTTGATTATCACCGTCAGGGACGAATTGCGAAAGATTTGTGCGCCCTTTGGAATTGCAAAACGAGTCAATGTTTTTGATGGACATCCCAAAGGAGTCGCTTCTGTGGCTTTTGCCAGACACGAAGGTAATTTTAGTCAGAAATTTTTGGCATAAAAGGTCATTTTTTAATGGTCACTTTAGTTCTTAAGGTCGTTCTTGTAAGAGTGTCCAACTTTTAGAATCTTGACCGAATTTGTACGGGTGAAAATTTTTATTTTTTCCGGAGATATCTGGTTCACCGATAGTTCGCAAGAAATCGGTTTTTTGCGGTAATTTTGAGCAATTTCGATGACTGATTTCAGCTCACGGCAACTTCTAGCATTTTTTTTGGGTTAATTTATCACGAAAAGAAGCGAAAATTTCATTATTACGACCGATCACAAGTCGTGATTCACGACCGTAAACGGCTTGAGCTGAAGTCATTTTTAGGGATATTCATCACGAAAATAAGCAAAAATTTCATTGATTACGGCAGAAGGATTTGGAGATTTATTATTGCCAGGGGCTTTATGAGGACGCACTTTTTTCTCGGGAGTTTGCCCCAGCGTCTTAGGACGCAAAAGCTGAAATCGGATCGTCCTACTAAAAACACTACTGTAAGGTCATTTTTTTAGGTAGCACCACCTTAAGGGATATCTGTTCTGAGAGAACCAGACTAGATAGCGACAAACGGTTTTTCGCATCTGAATCTTAACCTAATTTGGAACGCAGGAAATTTTTATTTTTTTCCGGTGATTACCGGTAATTCGCAAAAAACGGGTTTTTCGGTCATTTTGAGCAATTTCGATTACTGATTTCCGGTCACGTGATCAACCTAGGAAGCCAAAAAAATTTCTACAACATATTTTTTCCAAGGTTTCACGTTCAGAAAACCATTTGTCGCTATCTTGTCTAGTTCTCCCAGTCGAAATCACAATGGTGCTACCGAAAAAAGCGACCTAAGGTAACTGTTTCTTTAAGGGGGTAGCAGCGATGTGGCAGATTGGTACATTTTTTCGGAGCGATTTTTGAAAGAAAAAAAAATGTGAAAAATTTTTATATTATTTTTTATCTAAAAGGAAAGTGTCCATACTTGCAAACGGTTATATTTTTAAACTTTTTACATACTTAAGTATCTGTAAAAACATCAAAAACCACTTTTCATTATGACTCCATTTCCAACTTGACCCGATGTGAGAATTTTTTTTGAAAGCAATATTTATAAACTNCAGATCGTGCACAAGAGTGCCTCCGGTTGAACTTTGAGTGGAACCTTAGCAGTTCTGATTGCAACCGCTGAAAATTTATTGTCGTCTCAGTTGGCATGGGCTGAGCCCGGATTTTTTGACTTATTTTCCCGTTCTTGCAGAACGGTGTGACTTTCGGAAGTTCAGCGACATGTTGGGCGGAAATGCGAAAAAACAGTTTTTTGATTCTTTAACTAATTTTCGCACAATTATCATAGGCAAAGATTGCTAGAGTTGACTCCAATTTGGTAAGCGGTTCTTTGACTTTTGTGTGAACACGTTTCGACAAAACTTCCTTTCTTTTGAAGTTGCCATAGTTTACTTGAGTTGGTTGTTCATTTTATTTATATATTATTATCTGATCCAAGCGCTCTAGGTTAACCAAAAAGTAACAGTTGAAAAATAGTCATTTCTAATACAAAAACAAAATTTAAACAACGATCCTTAAAGCCAAAATTCAGCTTGATTTTTGAAGCGACAGATCGGTTCCAACATCACATTGTATTTTTCTTTAATCCTCCGCCGTTTCTAAAATTTTTGCCTTCGATCTGTCAATGTAACTCTTTATTTTGTCTTTTTTTCTGAAAAAAAAAATTTATTTTTTACCGATATCGGGCATTTCGGAAAGATATTGCCCTTTCGGCGATATGTGGATCAAAACTAAAAGCCGCAAAATGACGTTTGGCAACAAAAAAATTATAACAGTTTTGGCCCAAATAAAATTGTCTAATATAATTCTAGGTATTTTATTGAAACATACCTTTTCTTGTTCTAATGCAGCGTTGATGCTCGACGACATCAGATTTCAGAGAATATTCAACGTTTCCGATCATGTCCAGAGTTCATTCATTCTTACTTCAAATTGGGCAATTTTCATGGATTAGTTTCTGAAATATCAAATGATAAAAATGGTACAAAATTTGAGCTTTTTTAAGTTTTTTAAAACAATTTTACGAAGATTGTGCAACAGAAAAAAAGTTCCTTATCTTTAATCAGGTTTGGGACATAATACTGCACAAATAGCTAGGAAGGTAAAAAAAAGCATTTCTGCTCTTATCATAAAAAAAAATTCGAAGATTTTTCTTCAAAATTTTCGAGTTTTATCAGATTTCTCTGAGTATTTTTTGGAACCGTATTTTTATGAAAAATTCTGAAAATAAGAAAAAATAATATAAAAAAAAACAAACATAAGAAAAAAAAATAAAAAAAAGAGAAGAATAAAACAAAAAAAGAAAAAAAAATTAAAAAAAAGAAAAAAATAATAAAAAAAAAAAACAAAAAGAAAAAAAAAAAAAAAAAAAACAAAAAAAAAAAAAAAAAAAGTGAGAAGCAACCTTTTTTACTTCAGTTTTGCAGTAAGCTTAATTTGAGGGTACTTTGGTACAAATCGGATAAAAATAAATTACTAGAAACTCCAATAAATGACTTCCGGTTATCTTCAATGCAATTTTCTATTAACAGGAGCAATATTAAAAAAAATTCTAATTGGAAATTGAGAAAAGACATGTCCCTTTATATCAAAATTAAAATAAAAAATTTATCAAGTCGTTTTCCGAGGAAATTGTTTTCCGTTTGGAATCCCCTATCATTTTTTTGGATCTTGGATTAAGGGATCAATAATTTTAACCTGACGTAATGCAGATTTTTTTTATCAGTTAAACTATGAGCATTTCAATTCGATGGTACTCACTCGAATACGATCAATTTTTTTCTAGAAATCATGAAAATTGACTTCCGGCGGAATTAATCTGCAATTTTCTATAAAACCCTCCCAATAGGAGCGATGTTTAAAAAAGTTTCCACTATAAATTGAGAAACATTTTTATCAATAATATCAAATTTAAAAATAAATAGGTATCAATTCGTTTTTTGAGAAAATTGGAAGTCTAACCAATTTCTGAAATCACAGTTTTTTTCAATATTTCTAAGTATTGCTTTTAAGAAAATCTTTGAGTTCGATTACTACTTTCGAATTCAAGCAATATTATAACATAAATTTTGAAAAAAGTTTCGATACATTATATAACCAATAATGCCTTAATTTTTGTTCAAATTTTTTACAGTATTTTTTTTCAATTTAACGAAAAAAACTCTTCTAAAATAGCCACTTAAACTTTTTCGCTTAAGGTGACACATATTTTTTATACGCTATTCTATCACATCATTCTCACATTTTTGGATTTTCGGTGGACAACTATTGAAACATTTTTAAAATTTTCGTCATTCTGGTTCAAAATTTTCTGGAATCCTTAGCTGAAATTATTTGGAAATGGGCTACTTTCCCACTATATTGAAATGTTCTTTGTTTTGTTTCTCGCTCTTATTAATACAATGAATTCATACTTTTTTGAACGAAACTACGGATCGGCAGAATATACTCCAAAACTCCATTATATCCGAATTAACAAAATTTTAAATACATCCTCAAATGCTGAAATGATAAGCCGACCCATCCACCGCGTCATAATTTGATAAATTAAACATCTCGAAGAAAAATATTTTTTCGGTGGGTAAAATTCGTTTTTTTCACTTTTCCCAAATTTAAATTTTCGATTTTGACGTAGGAATCGTATGAATAAAATTTTAATAAATCCGAGCTGGGTTGGCGAAAGCGTATTTAACTCCTACAATCCGGAACAACTCTGGACTCACAGTCTTTTTATCGGTCCAGCGCGTGACGTTGGTGTTTATAAATTCAAGCGTATAACCTTCGTTTCATTTATCAACATTTATTTTCACTTTGATTATATGGTAATTCTGAATAATTCTACAATCGTAATCAAAACAAAATGTGAAAAAAATAATTTAAAAGGCATCAATGGTGATAGAAAACTTAAATACATCTCTCTTTTTATGCACAGATTCACACAATTAAGGGCATAATTGAATAAGCATTGAGATCTAAATTTGATACATTTTTAAATATTTGCAGTATTAATATCCGGCACCAATTTTGGGTGTGAAGACTTGCCGAAGATAACTTGCTATGTTTGATAAGAATTTTTAACAAAATCCAGCTCCTTAAAAAATTAAAAAGAACTTTTCTTTATGACACAGGTTCAAGGCCAATTTTCAGTTCACCGCAGAAGCTTGTAAGTACCCTCAAAAGAATCGTAAGAGGTCGATTCGTATAAAATATTAGCACCTATTGGTGATAATTATGTCCTGAACGGTTACGAGAGAGCAAAAAAATAGTCAATTTCTGACGATTTCACAAGAAGATTGTGCTCTCTGGCGACCTTTCAGTACATAATTGACCGCATTATTTGCTAATATTTTCAATCAGAAAGTCGACTCTTTTCGATTCATTTGAGGGTAATTAGTCTCTACGATGAAGACTTTGAAGTTAACGGTAAATTTTGGATCATACGGTATTTTAAAAAGTACTCCAATCACGCCAAAAAATAATTCAAAGGGTCAACTTCAACGTGTTCAAGAACGTTTCTCATTACGGTTACAGTCCGAATGAAAATCACGTGATGAACGAAATAATTCAAAAAATCGGTCTGAAATATGTCAATATATTTATCCTTCATTTCTTTGACAAATAAGATCAACTGTGAACCTATTTGGAAGAAACATTAATGTTCAAAACTCCTAAATTAGTGTTTATTACTTCAATCAAATTTTTCGGCTAAATTTGACTACTATTTATGTAACTTGGACTCCAAAACTTATCTTGATTTGAAGGTCACGTGATCGTTTGATCTTGGTGTAATGCAGAAAAAGTCTTAAAAACTTTAGAGAATTCCACTTCACTTTTTTCCAAATAATTGGATTTAAGTAATTTTTGAAGAAAAAGTACTATTTGGCCAACCTTATTCCTGAATATACGGTCACGTGATCTTTTTCAGGCTATAGTGAATGGGTAAATAAAGTCTTAGAATTTTTTTCTTGATTTTGCTCCCAAGTTTTTTTTGAATGGTTTAATTTTTTTTGCAAAAAATAACGTACTGTAAAACAGTGAAAATTTTCTAGAAAAAAAACGCACAAAAACGTCCAATTAATTTTTAATAGTTTGATCAATCACTTTGTAAATATTTCAATAATGCATGATTAAGGGTCCTAAATTGCGAATTAAACGGGTCACGGTCACGCGTGACCCCGTAAAAAGACTGGAGTTTAAGCAACGCGCGGTTTGAGTGTTTTTATAAAGACGATTAATAATGTTCAAATATCAATCTGAAGAAATTTCAGATTAAACAAAGTAAGCTGAATAGTGCCAACTGTGTTCGAAAAGTTTTAAAGTGTTCAAAATTTTAAAGTGCTAAAAAATTTCCAAAAAAAAGTTTCACCCCTCAGACTTCCCTAACCAGAAACGGGTGGATTTCCTCCGACAATTAAATTTTTTCCCTCGACTATTCAAGATGTGCAGCGGAGCACAGGCCAATTTTTATCAATTTTTTAAAAAAAATTTAAAAATTTTCTAAGTATCTTCAATTTCCCGCAAAAATAATTGCCGGCGCTCCGCTGCACATCGTGAAAATCAGGAAAAAAAATTTATGTCGGGAATCCCACTTTCCGGTTAGGGAAGTCTGGGGAATATATCCTCCCCAAAAAAATTCCAAAAATAAAGTTGAAAACAACTCCATTCCAAATGAAAAAAAAATTAAACTCAGGGGTATTTTTTGGTTTCGGTTTTGTGTCAGTTTTCGCAGCTGCAACTTAAAGTTTCCGAAAAAAAGGAAACCGAACACATGGTGTCTCTATTCAGCGGTTAAAACATCATAAATGTTTTAAGAGTAAAAATAACAATTTTAATTCAATTAAAAATTAATAAAGAGGGCGGTAGAGACTGGAACGAAATAAACCATTTTGGCCGTTTTTTAGGATTTCAAATGTCTAAAAAGTGCATTTCTTGATCAAAAACCATCAAAAAAAATATATATTTGAAATCAAGCACAGAAAATGGAATTCGTAAAATGTTTCAAAATGAATCGATTTGATTGGTCAAATTCGACCAATGAGAATCTTCGAATGATCATCACTTTTATTTTTCTTATTTTTATTCTAGAAAGAAGCAGAAGCCAAAAAATTATTGCGAATGGAAATAAAATCTCCAGCGGCTCACCAAATATTTTGAGGCGCTAGAGACTTTTGAGCCAAAAAACCAATTTTGCCGTTTTTGAACATTTGGCCGTTTTCACATGTCTAAAAAAGTGCTTTCTTGAGAAAAAACATACCGCCAAAAAGTATATATTGATTCAGCACAAAAAATGGATTCATCAAAATTAATAGAAAATAATCGATTCTGATTGTTCAAATTCGACAATAAGAATCTCGATGATCATACACTTTAACTTTTTCCTCATTTTAATTTTAAGAAAGAAGCAGAAGAAACAATTATTGCGAAGAAAAAAATCTCACGGCTCACCATATATTTAAGGCGCTAGAGATTTTTGAGCCAAAATAAACCAATTTTGCGTTTTTTGAAGAATTGGCCCGATTTCAAATGTCTAAAAAGGGCATTTTTTGACAAACAACATAAGGACAAAAAGTATATATTCTGAATTCAGCACAAAAAATGATCCATAAAATGATTCAAATGATCGATTCTGATTGGTTCAAATTTCGACCAATAAAATCTCGATGTTCATACAAATTTATTTTCTCATTTTCTACTAGAAAGAAGCAGAAAATATTTTAATGGTGAATGGAAATAATATCTCCACGCCCCACATATATTTTGAGGCCGCTAGAAGGCTTTAGCATAATCAAACCAATTTTGGCCGTTTTTGAGGATTCTCAAATGTCTACAAAAGGCATTTCCTGACAAAAAACATAGGCAAAAAGTATATATTATGAATTCAACACAAAAAATGGATCTATAAAATGATTCAAAATGAATCATTCTGATTGTTCAAATTTCACCAATGAGAATCTCGATGTTCATCACAAATTTATTTTTCTCTCATTTTTTCCTAGAAAGATGCAGAAAAAAATTTTATGTGAATGGAAATAATTCTCACGGCCAACATATATCTCCAGCTCTAGAGCGAAAATAAGGTTCAACATAGATTTGGCCACCTGTGTCAAAATAAACTTTCCATAATGCAATTTTTGTTCGTTATCAATTCCCCACATCAGAGAGCTTAAATCCCGGACGTTCTACCGCATGTAAAAAAAAATGAAGCTGGATCTGACTGCGGACACATCACTATTCTTTCAAACTTCTTTGAAACCGGCCTGTCTTTATTTTGGCTTTTTATGTCCTTCTCTCTCTTTTATTTTATTAAAAACAGAAAATTCTAGATCTCCATTCTGCAACTTTTTGTGTGAAAGTCTGTTATTACTTTTTCTTTATTAAAAAATGGGTCTTGAAATGATAATAAAGTCGTAATACGTTACCAAAACAACTATATTTTAATTTTACAATAAATTTTTCTTAATTTTCGAAGTTTTTTTTGTCTTCTGAAATTTCTCGAAATATTTTAAAAGAATCTGATTTTTTAAAGTAAATTAAAATAATTTTTGTCAACTTTTTGAAATCAATTTCGATTTTTGTTTAACAATTTAAATGTTTTTTTTCAAATTTTTTCCAAAAATTTCAATTTTGAAAATAATTTTCAATTCGATTTTGGTGATAACAAAGTGAAACTACCGACAAATTACCAGAAATTTGTTTCGAATTTTCGTGTTTTTTTTTTCTTAATATTTTTTTTTCAAAAGGAACTAAAAAATTACATTGCTTAAACCCTTGTGAGCACAGAGCCACAATTGTTGGCTCCAGCATACCAATCCTCGAAAAAAGCAAAAAACTGGATCGCAGGAAATCTTTTGTTTCAAAATAACATTATAAAGATTTAGATTCGGTTCCAAGAAATAATTGATTTTTTTTCGAATGTTTTGTTCCGAGCATTACGGGGAGTTGATTATTCAGGAATTCTTGAGCCTAATGTTTCACTCCGTAAAAAATTATTTCGAACTGGACATACAAATCAAATGTGAGATTAGCCAGTTTTTTAGGAAAGTGTTTGTGCATGCATAAAGTTTGAAATAAAAATTTATTGGTATCTAGTGCAGACAATTTTTCTTTCTTAAGGAATGTGAAATCTAAATTTTCAAATTCAAGTATCCCATGAAAAATTTTAGTTATTATAAAAGTTGAATTTAAACCAATCAAACATTGCCCACAGTTGTAAACTCATTACCATATTTACTCGAAAATAATAGAAAAAAATGCCATATCTGCTTTTATAGGGAAAAATAAACCATTTTTCATCAAAAAAATCATGATTTTTAAAATCAAAATTTTTGACTTTATTTTATAAATTACTTTTGAATTTATGAGATATAAATCAAAGCGGGAACAAAACTATGACGTAGGCAGATTCTTGTGCATGTTCGACAGAAATAAAAAAATTGTTAGAGACACTGTGACACGTGTATCACGTGATATGGTACACCTTGCTTTTCTCACATAAGTTTTTTCTAGAACTCAAATTAAAATTCTAGAATATGAAATGTCGAATGCAAAAATATGAACCTTTCAACTTCCTTTATGCAGACAAAAATTAAAATTCCAACTGCCTTAACTTTCTTGAACAACATTCAAAGTATAGTCCACAATTGTGGCTCTGGTGCCTTGAAACGGAACTTTTTTTATATGCTCCACAAGGGTTAGCGGGGTATGCGACTCTGATTAAATAAAGGCTTTTAGAGGCATTAAACATGCTTGAAATGGATTACGAAGGGATAATTCAAGCTGTACAAGAAACCAATCATCAAAAAAATTCTTCGAAATTTTCGCATTTTTTTACTAAGTTTTTTAAAAAAGAGGAAGTTAAAAAATAACGTTTGCTAACAAATTTTGACCACTAACACTTCAAATATCGACTTGCCGGTAAGCCACTTTCTCATCAGTGTTTCACTGGCTTTCTTTTGAACCACTTTGAAAAAATCGAAGCAACTTTTTTTCGGAAATTTTTTGAAAATGACATAAAAATCATATTTCGAGTTCCTGAGCTCGAAATTGCAAAAAAGCGCTCGAGAGAACTTTTACAAATTGCTTCTAAGGAATACTTGATAACAATTTAAGCATTTTGCAAAATATATCCTCGGAGGAGATAGATTTTGAAGTCTGAAATTCGAAAAATCGTCCGGTTAATTGGTGTTCTAGCATTGTTCAGTTGGCCGGATCAAAAAAAGCTGTCGAGAACAGATTGGCATACTCCCGTAACGTG
Source organism: Oikopleura vanhoeffeni (assembly GCA_004367855.1). Lineage (NCBI taxonomy): Eukaryota > Metazoa > Chordata > Appendicularia > Copelata > Oikopleuridae > Oikopleura > Oikopleura vanhoeffeni. The sequence continues at coordinate 582,254 of SCLH01000320.1, read as the reverse complement.
ATCTGTGAAAATTTTGAGCTCATTTGATATACCGTCTGGGAGGAGATAGATTTCCATTTTTGAAAGTGTACTTGTTACGCACTACTGTAGCTAATGGTGTAAAAGGTCAAAAATAATGTTGATGTTACTTTTTCGCAAAGATAAGGATAGATCTACAAATTTAGCATTTTTCGTTTTCTCATGAACTGTTAGTTTTCAGTATATTTCACCGAGAAAATGTAAATCAGAGTCGCATACCCCCCTTAAGTTTAACAACTAAAACGTCAAACATATCATCTTGACGTGAGCCAAATTTTCTGATCAGTTGTTCAGTGGCTTTGTTTTGAGCCTACTTACAAAAAAATGAAGCATTTTTTTCGAATTTGTTTTTGGGGGGGGTCCTCAAAAAACATATTTCGAGTTTGCGTCGAAAACCTAAAAAGTGCCGCGAGTTTACTGTTTTGTATATTTTATGAGCTAGCTTAGGAATAAAATTGAATGAATTTTATAAATTTTTCTGATTTTGTTCAAATAAAGTTTTTTTCTGGTTTTTTACGGTTTTCAGACCCCAAAAAAAATGTTTCCGCATTTTCCTCAAACAATAACGATTGTCAAAAACAGCATAACCTAAAATTTTGTTTTCGGTTTATCATAAAGAAGAAACGAAAATTTTGAAAAAAATCCGATCAAATATTTCCGATCTAGATCGGAATTTTAAGGAGAAGAATTAAAAAATGAAGTATTTGTTTTCTTTTTTAATAAAATATTCATTGATATTAATTGGGATATAAGTTATATCACTTGTTTTTAATGCGGTGAAATCGTCATTTTTAAATTTTTCCCTTACATTCGCCCTTCAATCATTCATTATAAAACTATTTGAAAATTCTTCCTTAATTTTTCTTATCCTTATAAGTGGTGCATTTTGGCAGATTTGCAACTTTTCATTTTTTCTCTTGATGGGAAACTTTTTGCCCCTTCGAAATTTCGGATAAAAACGTTTTGAAACAAACGTTGCCAACTTTTGAGCTTACTTTGTTAATCTGATTTTTTCAGATCGATATTTTAACTTTAAAAATCGTCTATTGAAAAAACACTCAAAAAACGCGCGTTTGCCTATCAAACGGTGTCTTAATTACAAGACAATTTATTTTCTATTTTTATTTACTAGAAAGCCCTAAAAAACAGTCTCGACACCGTTGAAAATTTATGTAATTTAAATTTATACGATTTTGACGTTAAAATGCAAATTAAAATTTTTTGAAAAAAAGAACGAAAAAAACCGAAATTTAAGCCACATCGAAAAAAAAATTTTGCATGACTTTAAATTTTACAAATTTTAACACGGTGGAATGGGTTGGGCCTTAACCAATTTTGGCAACTTGAGTGTGATTCAATTTTTTTAATTCTGAATAAAAGAGGGCTTGAATGGATTTCTGCAAACTGTAGTTTTTTTCAAAAAAAGTATAATTCAGCTTATAAACAAGCGCGAAGAAACAAAACGAGGACATATTTGAATATAGTGAAAGTAACCATTCCAAATATTTTCAGCTAAGGATTTCATAAAAATAAAGTTTTCAAAATTTTTTGAACAAGAAATGAACGAATAATTTTCAAAATATTTCCAAATAGTTTTCGACCGAAAATCTCAAAAAAGTCAGATGATTTTTTCAAATATTATTTAAAAAATATGTGGTCACTTACGCGGCATTTTGAAAGAATTTTTTTTCGTTGATTTGAAACAAATACTGTGAAAAAATTGATGAAAAAATAAGGCATTTTTTTATAAATGGCTTGGAACTTTTTTCAAAAAAATTTCTCATAATTTGTTGCATCGAGAATTTTAAATTTCGAACTCAAAAATTTTCTTAAAAAGCAATAACTCGAAAATTTGTATTTACAAGAGTTGCCTGGAGCATGAAACATTACTTTGGTGGTATATTGAGAAAAAATATATAAACCCAGTGAAAAGTTTTTCATCAAGAGCCTATATCCGTATCTGTCAAATGCACCGACCCCCCTTAAGTAATTCGGGTAAATTATAAATATTTTGAAAATAAAAATTCTGTAGATTTTTATAAAAAATACATGATTTCAAATTTCAATAAATCAAATTTTATCATGAGTTGACATTTTACCTCTGTCGACAAAAATTAAATGCTAAATATTTAAAGTAAAATGGCGAAGAAATCAAAAGTGGAACGTTGTACTGAATCCGATATGATCGCTTCCAGAGCCCACATAAGCCTTACCTTGCTTATTGAAAAATATAGAGACTTACAAATGGGATACAATGATACTTTTCTCTAGAAAATCGTATGAATAATTATATTCTGGCATGAGCCATTTTTTAACGTTCAACTTTTGGTTTCTTTACCACTTGAAACTCACGCGGTATACATACCGGTTTGACGGCAATCCAACAAATAAATCAACCAAAATTTTTTCATAAATATCAAATTTTCTGATATTAAATGCGAGAGTTTTTCAGCAATGGATTCGTTTAACACTCGAAAGTTGATATAAGCAACGAAGTGCCTTTACGGGAACAGGGAGAGGCACAATATCTCTGGCACAATATCGCTGAATTTACCAAAATTGACAAAAAAAAACCGATCCAATTTCACGATTCTTAGTTAAAATACTTTCAGTGCCAATATCGTCGAATGTGTCAATATCGCCGAATTTGCCAAAATCGCCGATTTTTTGATGAGATTTCTACTAAAAATTACTTTGTGAGCGTTATAAATGACATCATTTTCCAGATTGAATTTCCTGAAACTTACTTTTTTCAACTTTTATTTGAATGCGATCGGTGGAGAACTTAATTCTGAACTTAATTCTTAATTCTGTAATTTTGAGCCTTGGCTCCTTTTTTTCATTTTAAAAAAAAAAATTTGACTTCTGTTTTCATATCCCTGAATGTGCAAATTTTACCAAATGTGCCAATATTGCCGAAATTGTTTGTCGAAAACTTTCTCGAATTTTGAATTTAAAAATGACCAATTTATTCAAAATGATCATACTATATCCCCTATTCACACTTTTGTTAATATACCGGCCCTGATTAGGAAACGTAGTGTGTTTGTAAGATGTAGGGCCGGGATATTCACAAAAGTATGAATAGGGGATATGAGTCAAATCAAGTGTCCCAGGAAAAGTGGGTCTATACAATTATCTACAGAGTTCAATCTGATAAATATAATCAAATTTTCTCGAGAGAAGTGTCAAACGACCGATAATTAAATTATAAGGCTTACAAGATTAAAAAATACGATTTTGTTGAAAAGAACTGTTTCATTTTTTGATCATTTCTTTGAAAATGACCAATTATCACTCAAAATGACCAAATTCATTTAATATGATCGAAAATATTAAAACTATAAAAACAATCAATCAAATAAACAAAATGAGCAATAAATTTTAAAATTGACCAAAAATTTTGGTCAATTTTAGAATTTATATTATATATTTATTTAAGCAACGTTTCGATAATTCATTGTCAAGCTAATAAAACTTATTTGTAAGTTCAGAAAAGTCCACAGTTTAGAATTTAGAGATTATTTTTCAAAATTAAGTAATTTCGAAGTCTCAAAATGATTCTCTGTTTTGTCTTATTTTGACTAAAGGACTAAAAGTTCAGGGGGAGGCCCGATATGGCCGGCCAAATACCACCGAAAAACACCCACGCAATTTCACGATAATTTGTACCTAAAATACTTTTTGTGCCAATATCGCCGATTTTTTTTGAGCTTTACAGTATGTAAGATTTAGTATTTAAGTATGTATATCACACATTTCTTTGTGGGCGTCATGAATGACGTCATTCTTATGATATAATGTCCCAAATTCACCCTTTTCAACTTTAATTTGATTGCGTTTGGTGGAGTATTAAATTCTTCGCATTTTTATGATTCACTTATTGTAAAACTCCTTATGAAATAAAATAATTTTTTTTGACATATTACGCCACTTTAAAACTTCATTGAAAGAGTAAACCTGAAAATAGCTTCTTTGACTTCATTTTTACTCTCCACTTGGGCGCCTCAGAATTAAGCTTTTTTGTTCCCCCACCCTTATTGGGGGCCCAAGGCAGGTCATAAATGAACATGACCGACTGTCACCTTGGGGCTGACTCACAAGCTTTGCGGAAAAATACCAAGTTTATAGACTGAAGAGAGAAATAGGTAAAACTTACTCATTCACTTGAACAAAGCGACACAAATTCTCCACATAGTGGTATAAGAGGGTATATGATATACCGTATATCGGCTCCGTGCTCAAAAGGGTTAATTTTATTTCGAAATTTTTACCGTTGCAAGCCATCGTTTTATCGATACACTGTCGACCATTATGACATCTGAGCTCTGTCCATTGATCACAAGTGATATCAGGTTGGTTAGGCGCAACTTCAGCATCTACTTTCTGATGAATTTCAACTCTACTAGGTTTGTGAGTAGTTTTTCGTTTAGGAGTAGTTTCGTAGGCTTGATTAATGGTTGTAGGTTTGTGAATAGTTGTCGGACGTCTTGTTGTGCTTTCTCGTTTTGTTGTGGTAGTCGTAGTGGGCCTAGTTGTGGTCGTTGTTGTAGTTGATGTGGTAGTGGTAGTG
>SCLH01000320.1:503583-573829 GCA_004367855.1 Oikopleura vanhoeffeni | reverse complement strand
CAATTTTTCATAAAAAATGGTTATTTTCCCCTATAAAAGCAGATAAGTACACTTCTGATATTATTTCTGGGTCGATATACTAATCAAGTGACTCTGTGGACAATATTTAATTGCTCGAATTAATTTTTTAATAATTAAAATATTTTCGTGAAATACTTAAAATTGAAAATTTTGAAATATCACTTTTGAAAAAAAATATCTGTTCCTGTATACCAATTAATCTTTGTTTTGAGTGTCAACCATGGAAAAAACACTTTCCTAAAAACTGGCTATTTTCAAATTTTAATTGACGCAATAGGTCGCATTTAATTTTTTTAGAGGTAAAAGATTGGAAAAAAATCTCAAAAAATCAACCCTCCGTAAAATTTCCAAAAAAAAAATAAGTCACTTTTTTGAAATCCTTGCAAAATTCTATATAATGTATTCGAAGGAGACAATTCTACGACGGTTTTTTTGCATATTTTAGATGATTTTAAATATGCAGTCACCTATATATAGGTGTTGTGCTCACACGGGTTAAGCTTGACAAATCGAAACATTGCTGATATCAATAAATAAATATTTGAACTAAAGTTATTTTTTCCAAAAATGTAATTTGCTGCGTTTAATTCTTAATAACAATAATTAGAAATAAAAAGGTCTCAAAATAAAACAAATTCAATCAGAAAGGCCTATACCGTACAGGCTATACGAGTGGCAAATATAAATAAGGTACCTTTTTTCAGGTTTCCTCACCAGTTCCCCCCCTGCCATTTGAAAACGGAACGAGATAATCACAAACGAATTTCGGCCCCCAAAAGCCAAGCGTAAATTAATGAACAAAATTTTGTTACCTGATGATCTTTAAAATGAAAGGAACACCTTTTTTACTAACAAAAGTGATAAGTTATCACTGATAACTGTAATTTGCTTTTTAATATTCCTAGGTGAGATCTTATTCTGCGATTTATTTTGTAGAGCTCAATGGCGCCTCCAAATCAGATCTTAAAAATGGCATAAAGTGATGAGTGGGCCCCCAAATCAAATAATGCGTGGGCAAAAATGAAATATAAGTAACAAATGGCATAAAGTGATGAGTGGCCCCCCAAATCAAATAATGCGTGGGCAAAACTGAAATATTAGTGAAAAATGGCATAAAGTGATGAGTGGGCCCCCAGATCAAAAAACGATCTCTTTCGTGGACCTGAGAGAAACGTGGGTTGAGTTGTGTAGAGAAAAAATGGCAAAAAGTGATGAGAGGGCCCCGTAATCGATATAGAACAACATAATCACGAGATTATTGAACGCGTGCCAATAAGCGCCTGATCAGCTGAATTCTGGAGCTTCTCTCGCTCGCTCAAATCTCAGCCACGTATGGGAGTATCTGACGTCTTTTACTAAAGTATGATTTAAAAACAGCTTTTTAATTCTCATATTAACCCTAGCTATCTGATGTATCATAATTCCACTCTTCATTTTTCCGGAGCGGAACTGAATTTCCAAAATTAATTTGAGCTCGGACATATTTATAGCAATCAGGTGAATGAACTTGAGAATGAATTGAAGGAGGATTTTTGCTAGCCCGATGATACACAGTTGTAGGTTCTTCAGTTGTCGTGACAAAAGCCGTTGTTGGCTCAAAAGTGATAGTTGTTGTCGTGGACGTTGTGGTAGTTGAAGTTCTTGTTGTCGAAATTGTTGTTGTCAAAGTTGTTGTTGTCGAAGTAGTTGTTGTCGAAGTTGTAGTAGTGGTAGTTGTTGTTGGTTTGGTAGTGGTAGTTGTTCTTTTTCAGGTTCACTATTTGGCAGGGTTTTTTTAGCAAAACATTCTTTCACTGAACATTTTTCAAAAAAAAACATTTTTTACCAAAAAAACATTTAAAAAAAAAATTTTTAACAAAAAAACATTTTTTTACAGAAAATTTTTTTAACAAATCATTAACTAACAAAAATTTATCGACCATGACATTTTTCAAAGAAAACTTTTTAAACTAAATTTTTTTTAGCAAAAACAAAAATGTAAAAAATCACATTTTTTGAAAAAACCAGGCTTTTTTGAATTCCGACAAAAAAGTCAGTAAAAAATAGTTAACCTCTTCTTTTGGTTGTCGTTGTCGTAGCTGTTGTTGTTCTTTTAGTTGCTAATCTCTGACTTTCCGTTGTCGTGACCATGTCCTCTCTAAGCCAGTCTCCTGAGCCATGGTCGCCAGAAACTTCCCAAAAATCTTCATCATCAGAGTCGAAATTACCGCTTTTTATTGTTGATTCGAATTTTCGCTCCTTCAACTCCGTTTACGATTTTTATTTCTTATTTACACTGTTACAGTCGAAAGGGTCGACGTTCTAATGACGTATTAAAACCATCGGTTAATTATAACCAAAGAGTCGCTAGGAGCAAAAGACAAAAATATAAAGTTAATTCTCAGGATTACTATGACCAGATTACTATGACAGAAAAAAATTCTCTACAAGATGACTTAAACATTGAAACCGATTTTTGACTTTTGAAATTCCTTATTTCAAATCGTCACAGTCATATATAAAAAATCGTAAACTTCCCTTGACAGGTACATATCTGGTTCCTATCAGGTTATTAGGTCTGTTTATTAAGGGTTTGAGAACTGTTGGTGCAACTGTTGGTAATTTTTTATCGCCTAACAAGTCAAACTCCAAATATCTTTTTTCTCTGTGGTGTTCTTTCAGGGCAGATCGGATCAATCGACGTTTTTCGTTTGCAGAATGACAAATCACCTTAAAATAGACTGAATTAGTTTAATTACAACCGCGGGTGAAGATCATTGCTTCCGTTCACAGTTTTCATTACTTTGATCAAGCAAATACCCCTTTAGGGTGGTCAAGATTTTTTTCAGGTTACAATTAAATTTGTTTGTTTATTGGCCATTTTCTTTACTGACCCAATTCTAATTATGGCAGCAGTGCCCGCAAAAAGTTTCCAAGACTAATTCGTCAAAAATATATTGTTTTTGTCTGGTTTTAGCGCTAGAGAGCCATGATCTTGAAATTTTTTGGTTCTATTTTCGGCTTAAGTAGTCTTGCGATTTTTTGTTAAAATAACACAGCGTAAAAATTTTCTTACTGACATGTTGGCACGATTTCGAGCTAGTCTAATTTTATAGCACATTTCACACTTCAAAATTTGACTGATTCAAATTTTCATCTCAACACGTAAGGCTCTGTAAAAAACCCCCCCTCAATTTAAAAGATAAATATTATGTTTATACATTTTATCAAACCAAAAGACTTGTCTGACAACTTATTTCGCCATTTTTTAATTTTGGTGAAGTTTATCCAACAGTTAAAGTCAATGAGTTCAAGAAGTCAATTGAGGTCATTTGGGGTCAAGTTAGAACATTGTCGAGGTCTTTAATAATGTAACACGCTTATAAACTATTTCGTCAATTAATAGTGGGCTTTTGATTTTCAGTTCACTTAAAATCAAATTTCTAGAATTCTAGAATAAATTCAAAAATCTGGGCGAAAAAATTGGCGGCATCATATTTGTCTACTTTTCTCAAAAATCTGGACTTATTCTGATCCGTTTTAAAGAAGATAGAGTTTGAAGTCGAAAAATCGTTACAATCGGTGTTCAAGTGACATTCTAGTTAATACAAGACCAAAATTTAAAAAATTGGGACAAACATATTTGTTTACTCATTCCGTACCCTGAGTGTATTTTCAGACGCGTTGTATGATGGGCCTAGAAAAGATAGATTTTGAAAGAACACTTAGGTGTTCTAGAATAGACTCAGCACCAAGTGTGGTGTTAACATTTTGAGTATGAGCTATGGAATCGTTGGACGAAGGCTAGATCAACAAACAAGTATCCTTAGATTTTTCAAAACTGCCCTGGTATTATTCTGAGGCGTGATTGACAGGTACCGAATTACGACACCCACCCCCTGAAACCATATGGATCAACGGACCTCAGAGTACAAATCCTAACTATTTGAATGATACAAACAACGCAAGATATTAGCACCCAATCAAAACCGTTGATTGCGGAAGAGGCCGATTTCATTGGTCAGATTAAGAAAGGATCAACCAATCAAATGCTCAGATTTTGCATTTTCAAATAGTTAGGATTTGTACTCTGAGGTCCGTTGATCCATATATAGTGTTCGTTAGAAGATTTTAAATAAGTAAGTTGTATTTTAAAGTGGTCCATAAAAAATATGTCGCTGACTTATTTTGATTTGACTCTATTTTCGATTTTCATCCAACCACTTACGACCAGTTAACTAAATTTGTGTCTGTAAAAAAACTATTGCTCAACAAACAGAAATTTGGTTAAGTGGTCTTAATTTGGTTTCAATGGTCGCAAATAGACTCAAATAAAAAAAACCCGCGATGAATTTATTTAACACCACTTTGAAATACAATGTAAAATTTTTCGAACTTGTAAAAACTATGTGATGTTACATTGTATTTAAAACTATTCAGTCAGCCACTATTAAATTGACTAATAATTTAAGTAAAATCGTAAAGGGCTAACGTGTGTACAATCCGGCCAACTCGAATTTTACTAGCTCCGTTCATAAAGTACAGTATGTAAAAAATTGTTCGAGACCAACAAAGGAAATTTCTCTGGATTTCTCTGGATCAAAACCAATAATTGGCAGGAGCATTACTTTCAATCCAGAGAAATTTCCTTTATTGGTCTCGAACAATTTTTTCACATACTGTATACTTTTTCCGATAAACTTTAAATTTAACCGCTCTACACAATTCTTAATTTAAGATAAATTTTCCGGTCTTATATCGGCCGGTCTTATATATCGCCGGTCTTATATCGCAATCTATGAAAAATGCAACTAATGCCGATATTAGTGATACCATTCTTGGTAAATTTTTTAACATGTACAATTCAAAAAATATAAAAATTTGTTAACTTCAAATGATCAAATAAACATTATCTACAAAATGGGTCAATTAAATTGTTTTCGATAATAATATATCTTTATTTTCAAAAAATTCGCACAAAAAATGGTACATTAAGAATAAAATTTAAATCCTAGATAAACCTTTTTTAGGTTTTCAAAATTAGGTGAAAGCAGAAATGTACGAGACTCAATTTGATTGGTAGAAAGTACTGTGTGGACGCTATGCTTATCGAAAGGTGCATAGTGTATTTAGGTAATTTCCGTCAAAAGGAAGTCGGGAGTGCTGAGATCTTAAACGAAAGAAAACCCAGTCTTTTACTGGGTGAGAATTTAGATGCTGAAAAAAACTCAGATTTGATTTTCGAGTGCTTTATCAATAACTGTAAAACTCACCAGTATTTTTTCATAAATAATAATAAATAAAATTTTAAACGCTAAATTGAAATTTTTGAATTTTGATTGATTTTTTCGATGAAAAAAAAGAGTTCTTGTTAAAATTTTGTAAAAAACGAAAGTTGTTCAAATTTTAAATGTACGAAAAATTTTGAAGTTTTTTGTTCTTGAAAAGAGGGAAATAAGAAAGGTGAGGTAGCTGAGGATCGAACCCCTGAGGTCAAGGGCAGGGCAGGAGAAAAAATATACGCAAGGCTGAAAGGCAAGATTACAGTGTCAAAAAATGACAGTATTATTGGTTCGAATCGAGGAATTTTATTTTGTAAGATTGCTTTTGTCATCACGAAACTCATCATCTTCCCATTGTCATCTCACGAGGTCTAGATAGCTTTGTCAGATGAGCACTGTAATTTTTTTGAGGATTTGAATGTTTTTGCCGTTTCTCCACGCCATTGTTTCCAGCACCACCCCAGCCGCCAGAATAGGCATCAATGCATCATAACTTTATAAGGCATGTTTGTTGCCGATTTGGTAACCCTGTTATTTTTCACTGATAATGTTATAATTTTGGTTTCGTACGGTTACATTGCTAGCTTTTAATTTTTGTTTTCTATTTTTTTTATAGTATTAATCTCTTTTTTATTTTTAAAGTGTCAAAACGCAAATTGAAAGCCATTTTTATTAAGCTTTGAAATTCCTTATTTAAAATTGTCTGACTATTTGAAATCCTAGCTATTTATTCTAATTTTTGTGTCTCGCTATTTCGTAAACCATAATATTTCAACGGTAAGTATGATTCCTACCAAATATTGACCTGGCCTCACTGGCCTGATTTTATCCGAAAGGACAACTGGTATTCAATATCACATCTAAGATTCTCGACTAATCTTCTCTTTGACAGTTTCCCTAGCATTCGTGTAAAAATCTTGACGAGTTTTAATTTACAATGCTTAAAAATGGGACAAAAACGCCTGTACAGTCCCCTAAAGTTTGAACATGTCCTAGCTGCCCAAGAAACGTTGAATGTTAAGGACTGTATTGTGACCTCAGAGTGAGATGTTTTCCTTGCTTTAAATAGTGTGTTCGGTTTTTCGTGACAAAAGGTTTAATTAGCTTGTATTTTTTTTCGATAATTTTAAAACTTTATTAAAAGATTTTTATGACAGTTCAATAATTTATGCACTTAATTTTTGCTGGAATTGCCAAAATATTTTATCATAACGTAAATGGAACTTTGCGTTTTTTTGGATGCCGATTCCTTAATCAGCTAGGATAAGTTTTAATGGCACCACATACTGTTATGAATTGGCTATAAACCCTTAAAATGTTATGGATCATGACGGTTGAAGAGCAAGAAAAGTGATTATTTCAAGCGCTGTTTCAGTTAAGTGCTCTTAAATTCGTAGACTCTATTTCCGGCAAGTAGTGACAATTCTCCATTTTGTCTTTATTATTTAACTTTAAGTCTAGAACATTATAATTTTAGTCGAGTCTACGAGTTAACATAAATTATGGTCCATAATTGTTTGGAAAAATAATTTGAAATTTTCTGAATTCTTATGAATCGATTTTACTTAGGGATAACACCCAAAAATAAATTCTTGAAAAAGGGTCCCTTAAATCTGAAAATAAAGGTCCAATGGAAGTTTTCATGCTGAAAAACAACACAGTAGGAAACGTGATTTAGTCCAAAAATATTCGTTTATTCATCGTATTTACTTACATCGCCGCAATTTCATAGAATTTTCATTCAATCGATTTATTTGTCAAAATATGAAATTACGGTAATTCACTCGAAAAGAAATTAATTGAGATATACGCATATCAGAGAAACTTTGTTGGTGTTTATAAATAACTAAAAAACTTTCCTAAAAACTGACTATCACAAATTTTCCGTATCGCCAGTCAGTTTTTGAAAATCGGTGTTTCAGAGAAATCCGCAAAAAAAGTAAGATAAAATAACTTCTGAACGGTTGGTGATGAAACACTTAAATTTCGATTTTTAAATTCACCTTGGCAAATTTTGTCTTGAATTTTCATCAAAAGTCTGTAGAATATTTTTATGGATCAATTTTTTAAGGTTTAAAAATCTTTGAGCCGATTAATCGGCTTGAAGCTTCCAAGGGTTTAATAAAGAACATATGAAAATATCCGAAATTGATCCGATTTGATCTGATCTCAATTTTATTTTTCCGTTTGCCGACGGTCGGCAGACGATCCCTGAATCGAAGAGAATATCCCACATTTTACTTATACTGCTAACTTAGCAGTGCTAAGGTCCACCTACGCATTTTTCAGAAGAGTATACGCATTCAATAATGTCGACCAAAAATAGATGCCTATCATAAAAATTCAATTTCAGTCAATCCACATCAAGGAAATTGATTGACTTGTAACAAATTTTTTCAAAAAGCTTATTTATTAAGATCAGTGGGAAAAAGATTTGTGAACATGTTTATCAAATTTTTCAGCTTACGGGGGAACTGATAATTAAAAAAAAATCATGTTTGGAGTTTTAGGTTGAAATCTGAAAAGTGCTCGAGTTTAAGTTTTCTTTTTGTGTGAGGCTCACACTGTGAGGTTGCTTTGAAAAAAAATTGAATGAATTTTATAATTTTGCTAAGGGGGAGATAGTTTTTCCGACGAATAATTGCCAAGAATCGTTGGTAATTCTACAATTGTATATTTTAGAGAAAATATAACGAAATTGAAAAAATTGCTAGAGATAAAGTTTGGCCTACCAATTTTACAAGTTATGTCAAAATTTCAGCTAATTTCGACATAAAATCTCTGGGGAGATAGTTTTACCATTTTGCTTTAGGTCCTCTTGTGTCGCTTATATGTGAAGGAGTGTATGCATACACAAAATATTTGAGATTTGTTTCTCACAAGCTAAAGGATAGTAACTATCCGATAGTTATACACGATGGCTAATCTGCCTAGTGTACTAAAAGCCCTGTATGGCTAATTTTAAATCAAGAACATTCAATTCCAGCGACTTGTACCCCCTTAAATAGAATCCAAGTGAAAATTAAAAGATAAAAGTTTACTAAAATTCGAATTATTTAACAAGAAAATATACATTTTCCGTCCGATATTATTGAAGGTGATACTTTTAATACATATTCTTATTTTTAAACAAATACTAATTTAAACGAAAATCCGGCCAAGCATGAAAGTGTTCTCAAAAATTTAGCACCGATTCCAAAACTATTTGGCACCGTTTCAACGNAATTTAACTTTATTACCATCACTAAACGATTACTTTATAATCGTTTAAAGGACGCTCCAACTTTTTTACAGCAGATGGGGTGAAGATTTAATTCTTTAGATAGCTGCCATTTGTGATGAATATTTTAAGGGGGTACCCGTCGGAGTTAGAGGTGTTTTCAAAAGCGATTTACAGTGAAACTTAGTGTCATAGCAACTTATAAATACTACCATCAAAAGCGCCAAAACCTTGACTGTCGATTTTTGGTTCTTTTGATATCTCAAATACTTCCAGTTAGCCAGTAAACTGGTTGAAAAACTGGAAAATTCAAAATTTTAGCGCCTTCATTAATAATGAATTATTATACATGCAAAAAAGTTAAATTTCATGAATAGAATTCAACGACATGTGTGGTCATTTCAATCGTGACGAATTTGAGAAAAAACTCAAATTCTGGAAATCGTCAAAAACCTGTTATTTTCTAAGTGTCGGCCACCAGTTTTCAGCGCCGTGAAATAATTAATTATTCATTATTTCTACATATTGTATAGATTGTATAAATAACATTTTAGAGATCATTTAAATGTGCCAGATTTGTAATAACGACTCTCAGTTTTTCTGCGAAACTTTGCTGAATTTAGTTTTTGGAAATTTTAATTTTTTCTGATTGCATTTGTTCGACGTTTTCAAGGACAATTCAAAAATATAAATATAATTTTTCAATCATTACCCTCTTAATTTGTTAATTTTTAAAGAATCTTCAATTAATAGGATTCTTTGGTGTCAGAGTCGCCAAAATCTGGAAGTAGTAACTTTCATTTTGATTATAAATTTAAATATATAATTTGGTAAAATTTGATTGAAAATCCGCTGCCTATCTTATTTGTCGAGTAAAACTTGAGGGGCGGTCAACGCAAATCAGAACAACAATGTTAACTCAGATTATTTTGCCCGGAACATTTATAATTTGATATTTACTTCATTGAAAATCTAAAAGTAGTATTTTGAGAGTTGTAACTACTCTAGACAGTCCTTTTTGACAATTGTAAAGCAATAGTTTTCAGATATTAACGTAGGTATTGACGTAGGAACGGCGAAAATCGACCAGCTCAGATTTTATTAATTTTTGGAACACTTTTAGTTTCTGTGCTGAAATTGATCCAGGAAAAATTTTGTCATGTTTTCCAAAAATCAGCATTTTTCGAAAATTCTAAGGCAAATGATATGCAAATTCGAAAAGAGTTTTGCGTTTTTGAACACTTTTCTGGCGAAAGTTTGAAAAACACTGGACAGAAAATTATCAAACAAAATCTTGAAAATTCCTGAGGACCGAGTCAAGCCGATGAGTTTAATATATTAATTTTACATTGAGGTAATAAAGCTCACTTAATCTGATAAACTAACAAATTGTCTTAATTTTGTGAACTATAAAACTAGATTTTTATAAAAAATGACTTCTTTACCCTTGATGACTTTTTTCTCTTGATAATAAACTTTTTGCCACTTCAAAATTTTTAGATAAAAGTTTTTTCGAACGAAATTTGCTACTTTTGAGCTTACTTCGTATTATCTGATTTTTTCAGATCAATTATTTTTACTTAATAAATTGTCTTTTGAAATAACACTCACAAAACGCGCGTTTGCTATCAAAGGTGTCTAAATTAAGGTAAAAATTGTTTTATTATTAATTAATAACGGTGAAAAACGATCTCATCATTTAAAATTTATTTAATTTGTTTTTATACCATTTCTACGCAAAAATCGAAAATTTTAAAGAAAAACGAAATTTTAGCACATCGAAAAAAATATTTTTTTTATGAGTTTAATGAAATAAATTATAAATGGTGAATAGGTCGGCTTACTAATTTGGCAGGTTTCGATGAAATAAAATTTTCTTAATTCTGGATTAAAGAGGGCTATAATGGATTGCTCCCCAACCGTTGTTTCGTTGCAAAAAATATGATTTAGAGTATAAACAAGAGCGAAGAAACAAAATAAGGACAGCCGATGATTCCAGAAAAATAAGTTTGAAATGTTTTTAACAAGAAATGAGGAAAATTTTCAAACTATTTCCAAATATTTTCGACCAAAAATTCCACAAAAATGTCATTTGATTTTTCAAAGAGCATATAAAAAATATGGGGTCACCTTTTCGAAAAGTTAAAGTCGCCATTTTGTAAAGTTTTTTTCGTTTATTCGAAAGAAATAATTTAAAACAAATTAACAAAAATATGAATTTTCCATTTTTCGGATTTTTTCAAAAATTCAAAATTTGACGAATTCGATAAGTTTGATTCGAACTCAAAATTTTGTAAAAAACAATACGAAAATCCAAGTCACAAAAGTTGCCTAGATTGTAAAACATAACTTTGCTTGTATATTGAATGGACTACTTGTATATACACAGTAAAAAGTTTTTCATCAAGCGCCCCTATCCGGATTTTTCAAATTGCACCGAGTTAAATTTAATTTTCAATAAAAATTGGTAAAAACAAGAAGCTCAGTCAAAGTTACTCGAGCGTACTTTTTCGGGCGAGTTTTTGACCTTTGCATGGGTGATGAATCATCACTGATGATCGAAAAAAAATGAAAATTGAGAGACAACCTTGATTTAACGGCAAAAAATAGTTTTTGGGGACTGGTCTAGGCAAAACTGGGATATTTTACGGCTCATAACGGGAAACGTATAATAATTCTTTTTTTTTAAGCTTATCGTGAAGGCATGAGGCAATTTATTCATGCACATTTATTGACATAAACGTTTTTAATCTGCTATGGCAGAAGTACATTTGTGCTTTCAAAAACTAAAATAAATTGTGTGTTTTTATTGTATAAATATCATAGATAAGGCAAGTAAAAATAAAAGTTAATAATAACTTAATGCTCCAAAAATTGAATATTGAAATTTTCGGCGCCATATTTCCGACAGGAAACCTGCGCGAAAATGGTACACTTTTGAATTTTGTAGTTTTTATTCAAAACCACTTTAAGAACTTCAAATAAACCTTGAAGTTTGACATAATAAAAATGCTTACAAAAACTCAAGATTATGTTACAATGTAAAACGGTTTAAAAAACGTCGTTCCGGTCCCTATTTACTTTTATAAACAATTGATGTAAAAATAATAATTCACAAACGATCAACGAAATAGGTTTTAGAGCTTTCAGTCTTTATTCAGATTTGTTTTTCTCATGTCGGATAGACAGACGGTCTACCTATTCTTTTATAAAATAAGCACTCAACAGTGCACACGGGCGTTAAGAAATACACCGTCTATCAACAAAGCATTTAAATAAAATAAAAACTTTTGGTAAAGTACATAAAATACCATAGTCACTGGAAGTGTTCCAAATCAGGATTAAAGAAAAAGGGTTTTTACACTTGAAGATAAAATTTGACTGAATTTTTAATTACAATATCTGATGAGATTTATTAAAGAAAAAATGGGAATCGAAGAAAATTTTTATCAAATTGCTTGTCGCCGTGATTTTTCCACAGAATTGGATGAGCTACATCGTAAGCCTATTTTTGGCGTTTCAATTTTGCCCCAGAATGTTTTTATAAAAATTGCTGGTTTAAGAATTGAAATTTTGCACATTTAAGACCTTAAAAAATGATAATTTGGGGATCGTGATAGGTAATTCATTAAAATTTTTTATTTCGCGATAAGAATGAGACAGGACTGTAGTACAATAAGATATTTTGTTTTTTATTTTAATAATCGTGGAAGTGGTTCCGAGTGGTAAATATTATTGCGTAGGTTAGAGTTATTTACTAGCATTAATCATAATAGCGGCATGTTAAGGCTAACCCGCGCATAGAACCAAACACATGACCACTACGTTCACGTTTTTAGCGGTGCCTTCTGAATTGATTGAAAAAAGTTTGATTAAGGGGGTGGTCGTCGCATTGTAAGGCGAAAAACGGGGTTTTCAATGGCCAATTATCGCAAAAGTACAAACTGTTGGACAAAGAATTACCTATAACTAATGTATTTGAGCAAAAATCTTGCATCCTATAAAAAAGTCGAAAGTGACGGATGGCTCGTTCAATCAGAAACGTGCTTACAAAAGTGACGGAATTATTTTTTCAAAATGTATCTTCTCCCTGAGTTTTTAAGGTTGAACAATATAACATGATTTAAATTAACCGGACAGAACGTGAGCAGACCGCTGAGGTGAATTTTTTGAAAAATTCATGAATTTGGCTTCAAAATCACCAATAAACAGTATTTAGCACTAGTTTACATAGGGTCAAAATAATGTTTTTTGAAATTCTGAAGCCAAATTCAAGACTTTTCAAAAAAACTCACCTCAACGGTCTGCTCACGTTCTGTCCGGTTAATTAAAATAATGAATCATTGTTGTACCTTGAAAACTCAGGGAGGAGATACATTTTGAAAAAAAAATTCCGTCACTTTTGTAAACACGTTTCTGATTGGACGAGCCACCCGTTACTTTTGCTTTTGTTTTTGGATGCAAGATTTTTGTTTAAATCAAAGAGAAGTAAAAATTGGTCCAACGATTTTTACTTTTGCGACAATTTGCTATTGAAAACCTCTCAAAATGCGACGACGACCCCTTTAAACATTTTCTAGAACTGACGATCCTAATCGGAGAACAAAACTATTAAAGAACCACACAAAAAACCCATGAGTTTTCAAATGCATTCAATTTAAGTTATCTTTGTGAATCGGCTAATGCGAATCATTTATTCTCAACAAAATAAAAAAAAATTCAAGTTTTTTGAAAAAAATTTCGGGCTAATTCTGACCAGTCTTTACAACGTTTTTATAGTAGTTTTTATAGTAATCAATCGAAAACTTTTCGTAAAATCTATTTCTGATGAGTACAAACTCTGATCTGATGGATTCAAATTTTCCGCTCGTAATATTTATCAACGCTTATTCCCTTAGATGTTATGAAGGATTAGCCATCACCGGTTTTAACCCATCGACTCATTCTTAGCAACTTAGTAACGACTTTGCCATCACCGGGGCTATAAATCATGCTTTTACTTGGTAGAAAAGCTACGTATATTTATTTATCCACAAAATTGGGGTATAATTTTAAACCATATTTTTCGGCTTATTTTAGATCTTTTCTCACATGTTCCAAACATTTAGAAAATTTTTGAAACAAAATTCTCGATTTCAAAGCGTAAGCGATCAGTGACAAAAAACGAGTTCGATACGTTAAACTTGCAAAAACTAATTGCGCGAAACCAAAAATTTTAAAATTTGTCACGGTGCACTAAATTATTCGATTTAACGTAAACACTGTCAAATTAAGGCGCTTTCCTTGACAAGAGTACAGATTAGTCACTCTTACGAAAATAAATGTACACTTTATTTTTGAAAATTAAGTTCAATGTTCATAATTCGAGCAAAAGTGAAAAAATAGGCAGCAGTATTTTTTGCTTACCATAATTTAAAGTTAAAATTGTATAATAAGCAAAAAATTCTCGATTGGATAGAAATACACTGTAGTAAGCAAAATTACCATTCAATGCAAGCTATTTTTATCACTAAAAACAATCGGTTAGAAAAATAGTGCCGCCAGAAAATGAATAAATTTGTAAAAAATCTCACGATAAGTTTTGAAATTTCACTTTTCTCAATTTTTCGTTTTTTCGAAAATACTAATCTTGGAAACATCGCCCTGATAATAACGCTCATTGGTCTAAAAATTAAATTGTATACTTTTTGCTCGTTGCGTAGGTTAAGAAAGTGAGCGCAAGGCGATGTTCCCAAAATTAGAATAGTATGAATTTTCTTGCAAAATGAAATAGAAAAAGATCAAATCTAGGCTTTACATCGAAAATGAGCAAATTTTGGGTTTTTAAGATGAAAACGTGAATTTGAAGTCTTGTAAATTTCATGAGATCTCTGAGTTATTTTTTTTTAATTATTTTAAGAAAATGGAAACTCCATGCAAATTTTTTTGTCGAAACGCCTGAAAAAATAAGATTACATAGTTGTCAAAAAAATGATAAAAAATCTGCCACAAAGACTTGAAAGACCTTGGTTTTATAACGCCAATAACGCTGATTTTTCAATGTAAACTTCAATAAAACTATCAAAGTTTTAACTAGCTATTTCATCAGCTGATTTTCAACTCTCAAGAACAATAAGAACCATTTACACCTCAGACTTCCCAGGCATAAAATCAAAACTAATAAGCTGTTAAATTCTTCAATATTAAATAATTGATCTGTGAACAGAAAGTGCCAATTGACACAAATTGTCGTCAAGGAAGCTCGCTCGGGAAATTCTGGACATTTCCGCATTTGATACTTAACGATTCTTGGTGAACTTGATGGGCGTTATTATTTGAAGCACTTGTTGTTTTTAACAAAAGATTCAAATGAGTTTCGACCAGTGCTTTCAAAAATTTGGCCATGGAAATTTATACCGTCTCTTTCAAATCCCGGTAAGCTAATTTTAAGAACAACTTTAAAAAACTTAGTACCGAATCGATTATCTTTTGATAAACAAAAAATATTTTTGTTTTATTTTGAATCATTTACGAGGAGCTAATGAGGGGATCAGGGAATATAAAAAAATGAACTGACCTTGAATAAAAAAGTGAAATAACTTCATAGCTGAAAACATGTTAGTTTTACATTGAAAGTTAACCCATTTTAAATTTTTAATATTCAAGAATTTTATTCGTTATAACAGATCCATAGTGATTTGTAAACCAAGTTTTCCAAAAAAATTTTGGGAAGCCCAATTATTTCTTTTTCTAGACTTGGAGAACATCGCTAATCAGTATACCGAGAATCGATTTTTTTGTAGGTTCCATGATGGAACTTCCATCCAAAAGTACCGTAGTCTTACTGATTAAAAAACGGTTATTGTTTTCAATGATTTTATACCAATTAGTTATAAATCATCGAATAGAGATTTCGATTTACAAAATAGTATCAAAAAAAAATCACCCCGAACAGCCTAAGTCTTAAAGAGCTTACTATTTTTTCAAATAAAAAATCTGAGTTAAAAATTTTTATTGAAATAGCAAAAATATTTCAGGGTATAATACTACTACAGTATTTGTTAGATTATCACATTTTAGTCTGCGGCAACACGTAAAACACTTCCAGCCGTCACCTCTCAAACTTTCCCCAAAGACTTTGCCTATAAAACTCTACCTAAGTAACAACTGACTAAAAAATTATTCCAATACTATGCTCGGTTTGAAGTCAATTATGTGCCATGGCACATAAGGGTGTATTTTCTAACCTGATGCAGCAATATCCAAACCACTGTATTTTTGAATATCATCTTGTCTGTCTTCTTACTTCCTCATGAATTTCTCTATGATTTTTATTTTTTTTTCTCGAATTCCGTAAAGCCCTTCTGAATGTTTTTTTTCACGCAAACTTCACACAAAATAGTAAGATATAACAGAAGTGTTTTTTCTTGTTTTTAAAAATATTTCGCGTCTTGAAAAATTCTTAAGGGTGGGAGATAGGACTATACACGCAACTAACGGGCGCCAAGCGTGTTGACGCTCAAATCAGCAGTCTTAGGGTGACCACATAGCGCACTTTTTCAAAAATTATTTTTAGGCTTTGGTCATCTAAAGAAAAGGGTTCGTGAGAGTTTGAAGAGTTTATTTATGGTGATAAGATTAAAAAATAAAAAGAAATGGTCTCCTATTTGCAATTAATGTTATTTTAGAAGCAAAAGTGCGCATTGAAAAATTTTAAATGAATTTGTCATGGATATATGATATATAATTAAAAAAGTATTTACGTTTCGATTTATTAATTAATTTCAAAAATGAAATTTCTTTAAAGATATGTTATATCCATTATTATCCCCGGGTCACTTTAAAAACTTATTTGCCTGTTAAAAGAATAGGGAATAAGTTTTTAAAGTGACCCGGGGATAATAATGGATATGGATCTTCACCCCGAATGCAGACGAAAAGCTTGATTCAAATATTGCTAAATTTGGCGGGAATGAATCATTCCGAATGATGCAGTCGACTTGTTGGCTGAAGTGTATATAATTAAGCATGAAAGGGTTCATTTCGACCGATCATTTCAACGCATTTGGCATTATTTGTATCGGGCTTCCGGTAAGCATTTGGGTGGAGATCAATATGTTTACAATTTATAAAAAAACCCATGTTCATGACAAACGTGGTTTCCGAATTACAAAACAAATATCGGAATATAAATTCCAACTTAATTTATGAAAACTCGAGGAATAAAATTTGTACATCAAAATTTCTGCAAAATATTTTTTCCTCAAAGAAATTTTCAATACAGGAAAAGAAAATGTTTTCTAAGCACCAGATAACAGGTGAAAATTTGATGACTAAATGTTTTCATTAAATTTTTAGATTGTCATAAATTATAACTTATACGGATCAAGCAACGGAATTGTATTATAAAATCAAATGCGATAGATACGTAGTATTTACTAAACAACATTCTTAGTATTCATTTGCCAACTGATTTGACCTCGAGATATTTATCTTAAAACGGAAGCTTTTTATTATTTTTTTTTAACTTTTTAGGGTTTTCCGCCTATTCATTAATTCTAAATCACATAATAGATTTGTAAAGACCCATTTAGATCAAAGGAAGTTTTATATATTAAAAAATTTGGCGAGGACAAAAACTGTTTCACTGTTGTACGAGACAAAACAAAAGGGTTTCTGACAATATCGTTGACACCATCTATGGGGTCCAATTTCAATCAGTGACTTTTTTGAACAACTTATTTACAAGTAAATGAAGACATGTAAAACCTAACAATCGCACCCGAAAAAAAATTAAAAAATAACTAGGAAAAATTTCAGTTAAAAAAATAGTTTCGATTTAAATTTGACCCAAGAAATGTTCGCACTTTTTATATTAAAAGATGGAAGTAAAAAATAAATCAAAAGTTTTGGGTGTAAAGTTAACACTGTAAACATTTTTAACTGGCAAAATTTTTGGTAAGTTTTTTTATCTTTTGCTATGGAAAATTAATGGGCGCAAAAATGTCACTAATCAGCAAATCGAATGAAAATAAAAATTACAATACAATATTTTATGTCGTAAAAAGACAAATTTTCGAGTGATTTTAATATAAAAACAACTATATCGTGAATTTCTATTTTTTATTTGTACTGCTGACTTCCGCCTTCGCAATTTTTATAGCCAAAAAAAGACGACCAAAAATGTATACTTACAAATTCACACATAATAAATAATCTGAGTTTTACTCATTGGAAATTATTACCGTTTCTTCTTAAATTGAGACAGTTTGATTTCCTTACAAATCCTATTTAATCACTCCGCCTACTGAAATCTATCCTCATGGCACCAATGGGTTAATTGGTGTAAGTCGCCTATAGTTTTTAATACCTCTTTGATAACTTAGAGTATAATAAGGGTAAGCTAACACATAAGGAGGTTGTAGTCACTTAATAAGATTTCCCATTGATCTCAATAAGTGTTAAATCTTTCTGTTTCTGATTTCTCACTCATCCGACGCGCCACATCCGTTCATATCAAAAATACTTTATTATCAAAAATATTATCAAAAATACTTTATTATCAAGTAGCATCAATTATCAAAAAAATTATATTAATTTTTTAGACTGGTTTATATATACAGAATAAATGGGTCAATTATCCAGTTGATTTTTTCTAAAAATTTACTCTCAATTCGCGATATTTTCTGTTAAATTTGGGTCCATGTCCTAAATTTGGCCTTTTGAAATTTATTATCAGAATTAATGAAAACAATTAAGACGATAAGGAATTTTTGAGAAAATAAATTTATCATTTTTTTAATAGATTTATTGTTTTTTTTTTGATCAATTAATTTACATTTTTGGAATTTTTGCTATTTTTTTTAGTTGTTCCTTTCATTTTATGATTTTTAGACCACTAAAACGAAAATATTTATTAATTTATATCGGCAACGTTTCGATTTCTCATTGTCAAGCTAAAAGTTTTACACACAGAAGTTTCGAATCTTACTAAAAATACAGAGTCTAGAATTTACGAATCTGCAGAAATAAAGTGGGCTAAAATAAAAGTTAAATTTTCAAGCCCTCGTCGAAATAGTGAAAAACTTTCGTGCTTTTTTTGCTCGTTAAGATTAGATTTATATATTTAGATGTAGAATTCCTCAGCTTTTTGAGGTGACCAAAAGAACGAAAGTTTTTCTGAACTATTTCGAAATGGTCCATAAAGAATTTATCACGCATCTTTTTGTTGTAAGTGATCATCACTTAGTGATGGTAGATTTTGGAGTAAAATTAATTTTTTCATAGTTTTTTGAGGTACACAGGGCATAAATAGTACGTCTTTTAGCTCTAAAAAAATTTCGGTGTTCTTTTATACGAGCTTGAAGAACTCTTTTGGTTATGCCTACATAAGAACTTTTACACGTACATTTAAATCTGTAGCATAAAAAACAAGAGTTTAGTTTGGTACAGGCAGGTTTTCCGTGTTTGACGAATAGTTCCTTAACTTTGATGCTTTTATAAGCACATATATTACGTGAAAAGTAGGTATAAAGGTTTTGATACGGTTAACTAAAGTTCGTAAGAGGTATTCTATTTTGGACTTGAATATGTCGAATGCTGAAAGTCATAGAGATCTCAGGCTGTCTAGGTTTTTCATGTGAGCATAAAAAAGCTGCAAATTTTTCAGCTATGATTTTTTCTGGAAAACCATTTCTCAAGAAAATTTCTTTAATACTGTATTAATAATGTATTAGGCAAATCGTCAAGAAAAAGTTCTTGATTTGACCAAGAGTATAAAGAGTGATGTTAAGCTGTAAAAATACGGATTTTTACGTAGCGTTTACACATGACAGATTTTTGATAATTACTTGTCAAGCTATTTAAACCAGACTTTCGGTATGATTTAAGCTCTAATTTACCTTCCTGTACAAACATAGTACATGATAAGAAGTTTAACTTATTATCAACGAGTTTATCAGAAGTGTAAAAAATAACTAAAATGAAAAGTTATAATTTTCCGGGTATATCCCTTTATCACCTTTTGGTTAGAATGCGTAGACACTACTACTTTTAACGTGTGATTTTAACGTTGTGGCTACGCATTCTAACCAAAAGGTGATAAAGGGATATAATAAATTGGTTAATTTTCCAGTCATAAAAGTATTAGTGTTATTATTTTGATAATTGTTTTGAACATGACGATATGCAATTTTGTTTGAACATATTTTTTGTTGTGAGAACAAAAAATGAGTCGATAGACTATAGTCTATAGTAAAATAAGAAGTTTGTTAGGAATTGCGTTTTCACTTCCTTATTAGCGAAAAATTCCAAGAATGTACAATTAAAATAGTATTCAGCATAATTTCTTCGTTATAACTTAAGTTAAAGTTATTAACTTTCTCTATTTTATAACATTGATTTAAAAAATAAATTATTCAACGAATTGCACTTTCTCAGAGTGTACTTTTTCCCATGGTACTTTTTCTTGATATTTGTGTTTAAATTAAGGACCAAGTTGTGATGCAGCAGATTTTTATAAAATGAAAATTTTTACGGTGGGTCTGGTGGTTTAAATAAATTGGAGAGTTGCGAAAAACATGCGCAAAATTACCCAGGACATTTAAAATTATGATTTTCTTCTTTAGTTTTAATTTGTCTTCTTTATATTCCATGTAAGAAATTTCACTATTTTTTCATCTTTTTTTCAATCTTTTTTTGAAGAATACTATTTTTTAAATTAATGTCAATCATTAAATTTTTATTAAAAAATAGCCTTATCATCTAATATTGAGCTCAATTTGGTTATTCATAAAATATGAAATTATAAAATGGTTTCATGTAAACGCTATCAAAATCATCACATTTGCAAGAAAAAAAAAATTTACAAAAAGTTCATAAAATATTGTGGTGGCTTTCTACTAGGTCCTTAATTTGATGTTGCGGCACTATTATTATTATTTACTTAGTATTATTGAAACGAAGTTCACAAAAGTCTGCCAATGTAAACAAAATGTATAAATATTGTTTATGAAATATAACTTATCAAAATATTATTTGTCATCATATTAGAGCTCGGATCCAATTCGTTGTAAAAATCGGACAATTGAGGCATTTTAATAACTGGATGTCTCTGATTGGTCGGCCTGAAAAAAAACTTGAAATTGCGTAGGTTTTTGTTTGGCCCCACACCACTTCGGACGATTGAGTTCCCGCTGTAAGTTATGAAAACAAAAAGTTGAAGATAACTGATCTTAGATAATATATTTTTTATTTAAGCGACGTTTCGAATTAAATCATTTTCAGGCTCATAACAGACTTAGAAGTTTCAGAAACAGAAACACAAAATTACACAATCTAGAGTTTTTGGTATTAGCGCATTAATATAGAACGATCAAAATGTGGGCGAAATTATGAACAAATTTTGGGCCCACTTTAAAATAGGGTAAACTGTTTTTGTTTAATTTGTTTGATCTTAGATAAGGCAAATTATAAGGCTTGTTTGAGAAAATTTCTTAGCTTGAATTGAAATTGCTTCTTTTTTGTTAAACTTTAATTCATCACTTTTTTTTAATTGTATAAATTGTGCAAACATTCTGTTTCAAACGAAAAGGAATAACAAATTCTTCCAGAAATTTTAAGACAATTATCATATTTATAATTTAAATAATGTACTTCAAACTGGAACAGTTACTGGCTCAAAAATGTTAGGCGCAAATGATCCAGTTAGGGGCGCGCCCGGGCGTAAGTTACGCCGCGTAACAGTGACGTCACTGTGACGAAACTTTAACGTGATTTCAAATTCATCATCATTTTTCAGAGCTGACAAAAATGTGTTACTCAAGATTCCAAATAACGATTTTTAAACAAGTTTCTGTTATTTTAATTTTTTCAGATAGTTGGTTTAATTAAATTGAATTTGAGGCTATATTTTGTTCAAAATTCTCACAAAATATTCTAGCAGTTAAAGGTTTCAAAAATAGATAACTATAAGTGATATTATACCACTGATATACAAATCGTATTTCAGCCGAATCGTCTCAAATCTTTGGGATATTTTTTTTTAATTTTTTTCATAATTTATGTCTTCGACTTTGTACGGTACTTTTTATTGATACCGCATTTGACTATTTAACTTATTTTTTTTGTTTTAACTTTGTTAATAAGTCATCAAGTATTTGTGGTAGTCCAGTTAGCCCCATCTTGTTTTACAGGTTAAATGTATCGGCATAAACACTTGAATGAATAGAATAAATAAAACAATTTTTAAAATTTAAACTTTTTAGATTTAAGAAATATTCTTAAATAAAAATTAAAAGAACCTAAAATTTTGTGGTATTCTTTGTTTAATAATAAATAAATCTGCCGGGTCTCGACTAAGTATTTAAACTTTTATGTGTTCATTCGTAAGATAACAATATAATTCATATTTTACTATCTCGGAAAATCTATAACGAAGGCAGAAAGATAATAAACGTTTTCTCGATAATATTAAAACTTTATTGACAAAAGATTTGAAGGTACAAGAAATTGCTAAATATGCCAGAGGTACCACTACTTGAGTAGTACTGGGAAGGTTTTACAATTTTTAAGGCCTATATTGCAATTTTTAAGTATAATTTTTAGGAAATTTAGACAAGAAATAAAGACTTTATTGTTTTAACAATGCTCAAACTTGAAAAATAAGTACATAAGCAGAAGTAATTTTGAAGGCTAGACAAGTTTATCAAATGTAAATTATTTTAAATTCAACCCTCTCACTCAACCTTTTCGATAGAAGTGCATTCAAGTCGTACGCACCAATAGACACGCGGAGAACAATTTTGGCACACGATTTTGGTCAAGGGTAAATTTTGATAAAATCAAAAGAGAACAACTTTAACTCTTTAACAGTTGAGGCAAAATCCAGAAAACAGATTAAATTTTTGGCTCAAAGGTCCATCAGCCAACATATTACTTCCCAAATACGGAAAGAAAAATGCCGAAATTTCATCTCCAGTTGATAATTCTACAATTGTTTCCACCAAAACTGATTGAAGTAATCCTTCACTTGCTTAATTACGGATTTTAATAGTTTTGTCTCCCGAGTCGGTAGTCTCAAAAGTTCAAAGGGGAATAAGGGGCACTTGATTTTTAAGAAACACAACCGCAAACACTAACACAGTCGTGTATATTAATTTTTGGAATCTATTCAAAAAACAATTCAGAAATGTGGCTTTGTTTAAAATCAGTGACTTATTTCAATATATATACAATTTACTATTCATTTTCTCGGGAACCTTGTTAAAAAAGATTTCGGTAATTAAGTTTCTTAAAAACGTTTAATAATACGGGATAGTTCAGTGTGTCACAAGGAACTCCCTTTTTTTGTTTTTCAGTATGAATTATCAAAATAAATCTTGTTCTTGTACTCAGAATATTATCATACTAATTATCATAGTAATAGTGCATTTCCGCTCTGATTGGAATCTACATAATATTGTTTTTGGTTATTTCTGGCATGTGGGCCCCACATTGTGGGGGCCAAGATTAACAAAAATAACCTGCCAAAAAATTATTGGCCTATAGAACGTCGTTTTAGAATTTCAGTAATCGCATAAAAAAAATAGTCTGATTCGGACCAATTTTTGTTTATTTTATTATTTATTAGATATTTGTGCTCAGTTTATATAAAAATTTTGGCTTAAAAAGTGGCTAAAAGGGCCAGCAAATACCGTAATAGATATAACATTTGCCCGCATTCATGAATGTGAAGTGTGCTGATAAGCGGGAAGCTCAAACATTGACAAAAAAATTCAGCCTGTATATTTTTAAAAATATTAAAGATTTAGGACGTTTTTAAACAAAATTGGCGATAAGAGTTTAATTTCAAATCCATTTTCCCATCGTCGAAGAAACATCTCCGGCGTTTGAGTATGATCCCGCTAAACTAATCCCATTTTTCTTAATCCATCCTGTAAAGTGACTTCTTTTTGAATTTATAAGCATTTGTGTTCCCATAAGACTGATAAGGGTTATTAACGTAAGATTTGTTATCATTTCATAAACAAATTAAACTGACAACAAAATTTTTTGTTTTGAAAAGATAATATCATTATCAATCATAATTAAGGATCTAATGAATATCAAAACGCAACCAAAGCTGACTCGAAATCTCACACCCACGATGTAGCTACGTTAATAATATATTGAGATTAGGAAAATTGGATTAGAGACCCTCGCCCGACAAATATTCAATATTTGAAAAAACAAATGTCGTGGGATACTCGCAGCCAATCAACAACTTGAATTACAGAATCAGCGAATGAAATCAGCTTGAATTTGTGTAGCCTATCATATTGTCGCATTTCGCACCCTTAACATATTCAACATCTGTCTCCGACAGATTAAGAAGATTTGCAGAATGCGGAATCCGAATATTTGATCGGTTGATCCGCCCAAATTCGATCAATAAAATCGGCTTTTTTTGCTATGCAGGTTTTTGATCGAGTGCTAGTATCCCGTGTTGTTTGTATCCTTCAAATAGTCACTTTCTGTCAACCGAGGGCCCTTAATCCATATAGTGATATCATTTCTGGATGCGTTTGTGTGAGGTTTTAAGTAAATTTTGGCAAATTAAGATATTCCAATTAAACCCAAATGGTACCAAAATCTGTGATGCTTAATATCAAATAGGTCACGGAAACTACTACCACATCACTGCTTCAAACTAAATCGCAAATCTCTTTAATAAATATATCCAGATTTTTGACCCGAGTTTGACCTGCGCATCATTTTTGAGTCATATTAATTGTATTTGATAGAATATTAAAAATCTAAAATTTAAATAAATAAGCAGACTGTCTGTCCGGTACTTTCTTCAAAAAAATAAGATTTTTCGTAATAAATTTGCCGAGATTTTTTTTAGAAAAGTTTTGGCTTCGAAGCGCGCTACAAAGAAAACTCTCGGAATATTTATTACGAAAAATCCTAATTTTTTGTAGAAACTACCGGATAGACGATCCCAAATTTTTTTTTGGGGATTTTTGATATTTTATCAATACAATAAATATGACTCAAAAATGATGCGCAGGTCAAAATCGGGTCATAAATCAGGATAAATTAAAGAGATATATTTGATTATGTTTCCAAAAGTCAAGTTTTCAACCCTGGCTGAAATGATATAATCCAGGCTGTGGGGCTCGGAACACTCCTTTGCAATTACCGCTACGCCCGGAAGGAGACGCAAAACAGTTTTTCCCGGTTGTCAAATAAGAATTATTTGTTTTGTCAACTAATTGGTGGGTGAAGGGATGAGGACGCTGACCCATTTTTCGATCTAATGTTCCATGGCCTTGAAAACAATAAAAATGATTATTGAATTATAGACGAATATTAATAAGGAATTTTAACTCGTAGACTCGCCTAAAATAAATATGTTCTAGACTTGAAGTTAAATAATACAGAAAATACCGAATAAGCCAACTTATTGGCTGAAAACAGTCTACGAGTTAATCAAATAAATGGGTACCAGTTATATTGGCTCATCTAGTTGGTAATGTTATTCTTGTCGATCGCCTTAAGATTTTTTGTTTGACTTAGGATATTCCTTGGCTACTAAAAATCTGAGAAGATGATCTCTATGCCTGGTGCTGCGCGTTCGCGTTTGGCCCCTATTTTGAAAGCCTTTATTGGTCAACCCTGTCAATTCCGGTGCTCTGATTGGTCAAACGCGCATTGCGGGCCTAGAGATCCCTTTCTTCAATATTTTGCAAAAAATTGCTTGCATCATATTTCGGTACTGGAACACTGGATAGTTAAATCCCTGTCAAACGATAAAGATTCGGCATTCAAATAATTTTAATGAATTGTTTGAAACAATAATTGTTTAACAATTATTGAACGTTTAAGAATTGACATAATCTCATCAGACGAATAAATTTTTAAAGAGCTGATTCAGGATTTAGAAATGGTCAAAAATTTCTTGAGGACAATTAAGCCGCTGAATTTGGGCCACTTTTATGGAAGTTTTAGTTGATATTTTCTGTAAAAAATGTTCGACAAGATAAAATTGATAACAATTTACAATTTTGATTAGTTATAAAATATAAAGAAACCAATGTTCTCAATTCATATAAATACCTATCGCATAACTAAAAGCCAAAGTTTTCCGCGGTTCCAAAACAGTACTTCCGGCTTTAATGTGCTCGATTTTGTTTCGATTCAATGCGTTTATATTTCGGTTGATATTAATAATTTGTTTCTTTTAAAATAGGTTGAAAAGCGTTTAATTTTTTTAAGAACAAAGATAAGCCGAAACTTTTAATAATTCATAAGAAAAACGATATATAAATGGATATACAGATGTATATAAGATTGGGATTTATATAGCGAGGTTCTTATTGATGAACGTCTTTTATTTCCGGTACTCTGATTAGCCATACGCGGGTCAAACGCAAGTCGTCAGGTCTAGAGATCCCAATCTTAGATATATCGATTTTCGACTTTGGTCGGTTTTGTATTTTTTCCAATTTTCAGCTTAATATTTTTGAAACACTAAATTTTCTCCCGTTCCTTAAGATTTATCAAATCTCCTGGCTTCAAAAACTCTATACTTATAACTTGTTCGACCTTTTCGGAGAGCGTCTATAAAAGAGTATAAATTTCGGAATCATGAAACTCCCTTCAAAAAAATGAGGCAAAATGACCTTCAGTAACTGTGAGAATTCCATTTTTTAAAGGTTTCGGGAAATTCTAAAATCAATTGATTTTGTTCCGATTAGCTATTCAAAGTATTAGGTAGTAATTAAGTTATCTTTACAGCACTTTTTGGTTATTTTCCAAAAAGGATGTTCTGATTAGAGAGATTAAGTTCAAGATTAATACTCTGGCTTCAAATCAGCGTTTGATTTATTAATCGATTCGTCCATCTTTTGATTTTGTGAAATCATTTTTCGAATAAGCTAGAAAATAATCGTAAATATTCCATTTTTACTTAAAATAATTCTGGACCGTGTAATACAGTGCATAACAACCGTGGTATAATTAATGATATATTATAAATCTGTACCGGATCCCGGAGTCTCTAGTTCGAAACCCGGTGGCACATGTTCTCAATCTGTATAAACCGAACAAAATATTTTGATAAGTTTTCTCACTCCGCGTCATAACTATGAGGTCATAAAAGATATCGACCAATCAAATCACACGATTCTTAAAATAAGTTGACAATCGTGTGACTTGATTCGTTGAATCGTTGTGACATGATTATATTATGAGGTTTGAAGTCATCATGACCATAAATTTATATCAATTTCGTCTAAACAGTCGTTCAAACTCAAATATCGGCAAGCGACCCCCGAAAAATTGATTTTTAGCCTCTTTGTGGTGAAATTGAGAAAAAATATTATTCCGATTTTTAATCTAAAAAATTTCTGAACTTTTGAAATTGCGAGAAAATCTGAAAAAAAACTTTTGTTCCCAAAATTTCTATGTTCCACGAAAAACAGTGTTTTTGTCTCCGAGTTCTATCATCTTCAATGTTTATATTTTCTTTGTCAAAATATGTTTTTCACACATTTTCAAACAATCAAAAAAATAACCTTTGGTTCCTTTTCTATCCGTTTTGTCTCGCGAAGTTTAATCTCCGCTAATTCAGTTTCAATTTTTATACTTTGTCTATTCAGCTGCTGAATTTCCATTTGTGACTGGTCGATTTTGGTTTTATGGTCGACCGATTTTCTTTCAATTTCTTGCACACTTTTTGAAATATTTGGGTCGTCCAGCATCTGGCCTAGGAGTATATATTTATCAAGAAGTGGTTATGTTAAACGTTACGTTCAAACGCCATTTTAAAGGACAGCTATGATGATTGATTTTTGACGAAAAGAAAAAATTTAACATGCGGCAAATCTTAAGCGGTTTTTTGAGTACTAAATAGGGCAGCTGAATTATTTTTTGTTTAACTTGGGATTTTGTTCTAAATTCTTTAGAGACAGTTATAATTGACGGTTTAAAAAGGTGGTGGAACAAATTCACGAACTTCAATACTATAAATATTCTAGCTATGTTTGGGTCCAGCCGATTAGCGAAATGCAATAACAAATCTCAAGCAACGTACACCTCAAATTGTTGATCGATTTTTTTTAAAAGCCTATATTTTGCTATAAAAAAGGCGAGGGTGGCAATTGGCAGTTTGTGACAAACTATATATGTGTGTTGAGTCCTGACTCTCAAACTGCTACAATCTCTATAACCAGTACAAGTTATCAAGGATAGTGAACGTAGTCAATTTCTGCTTAAATTATTTAGGTTTTTGTAATTTCAGAAAAATTTAAGTTGAAAACGGCTTTGATTTTCAACCACAATTTGTGGTTCACAAAGGAATTTTTACATTAATTGATGCTTATTTTCTACTTTTTGAGATCGGTAATTGTACCGATTAGGGAGTGACTCCGAGTGAGGACTGTACTGTATAAGTACAAGACGAATATAAAAATGTTTCATTTTTAGATTAAATTTTATCAATTTCTGGAACCGGTTGGTCTAGGTTGAAAAAATATGAAAATTGTCACGGCATTAAATTAACAGTGCACACTTTTTTTCAAATCGGATTCATTGAAATCATTCAAAAAATCTTAGGTCTTATAGCGATCAAAATAAAAAAATTTCCAGATGAGTCAACACAATCATCACCGATTTTTTACTTTCGAAATTTGAAAAAAATTTTAATAACAAATTGTATACATTATGTACATAAATACAATGTATATCCTTTTCCCAGCCTAAGTCTATCTTAAAAAAGCTTACTATCTCTATAGCGCGTGCTCGAATCTCACTGATGTTGTCTTAGTGATTACACACCGATCAATTTTGGCGGTCCCAATATCAAGCTCCTTGCCTATAATTATACTCAAGACAATCACTAAGACAACATTAGTGTAGTCGAACACGCGCGTAGCATTTCTAAGATTGACTCAGGTTGGGAAAAGGATATAATGTGTAGATTGCTTAAATTCAAACTAACTTTTCATTGCGTTTATTGAATTCACCAATTGATTTTGATTTTTAAAAACTTGAATAAATTTTCCATTTTGATTTTGGGAAATTTTAGAAATTCCATTATTGATTTCTCCAAGTATCATAGGGCGGAGCGTCGTTCCAAACTCGGAAATTGTCAGATTAAGATTTTTTATATGTCTTTCATTTTCATAACTGTTTTCTGAAATTACTTCAAATTTTTCGGCAAAAGATTGGATTTGATTTCGACGAACTGTTTCGTTCGTCTGAAGTTCTTCTATTTTTGCATGATGAAGCTGTTATTTAGGATGACATTTAACTTTTTATAAATTTATTTTTGTAAATTTAATTTCTAGACAAATTGTTAAAAATGTTTCTTATAAAGATCAAGATCTCTATAAAGTTTATAGTATAAACGACATTTTTCTGCAAATTGAATTTAAAAATTGGTACTTTCAGGGCATTTTAGATCCTCGCAAGTTCTACGCATTATCGATATGAAACCGTCAAATTAGAAACCACCACTCTAACTTTATTTCAAACATTTGCCTTGTTCTGACGGAAATCCTTAAAATAATGAAATGTCGCGATAATGGTGATATATTTGGCTTAATTTTGCGAAAAACGTATTTGAATTTTGAAATGAAATTTTTTGAACGTTTCTGATAAACATGAGATTGTAGAACTCTGCGAAAAGCGCTGCTATCGCGCTCATTGTTTTGCCAAATTACTGAAGGAATTTTTGCGCACAAAACCTCCTTAATATATTTGATTTATTCATCAATTGTGATCAAAAATCTGGAAACGTTCAAAAACGTAACCGGAAAATAATAAGCTGTAAATTGGCATGAAATTTGAACTGAAAAGAACTGACAAAAGAACAACCTAATTATACTGGTTTGACGAGAGTGATATAATCTTAGTCAAAAAAACCCTTATATTATATGACTGTTCATCCTTAATCTTGATATACTTATCTCTTGATTCGAATGACTCTGACAAAATTGATTAATTATAGGTGAAAGTTTGAATTAATATTAAAATAACATTTTCGATCGTTTTCTAAGGTAGGCACGAAAAAAGGTTTTCTGCTTAACCCTCTCAGGCACAGAGCGGCTCTGTCAGAGCCATAAAAGTGGCTTTCATTCTTTTGAAAGGTCCGGAATTGACATAAAGAATTGAAATAGAAGTTCAAGGTTCAAATCGCCCATGAAGTTTGCGATTTATTTTTGAAAAATCAACATTAAATTTATTTTTATTAAAATTTAAAAATATATAATTGGTAACGTTTTCGATTTATTCATTTTCAGCCATTTTTAATAAAAAAGAAAATCTTGTTCAGAAGTCTACACAAAAACTTGAACATATACATGTATTCTAGAACAAAAATTTTTATCAAATTAATAGAGGGAAAAAAGGGCATAATAAACCGAAACTAAGACATGCCAATTTCAAAATAGTTCGAAGAACGAAAGTTCTTCTTGTTTGTTCAAATTTGGTCGATCTTTTCGCATGAAAAATGCTTCGGCATCCATTCGCCGTGGTTTAGAACAGAAGTTCTTCTGAATTATTTTGAAATGGGATTTAAAATGTTCAAGCTTGAGCTCATCGTTGGTTATTTGAAAATATTAAATTTACTCTTATAGTTTTTACAGTATTTAATGTGATCCGAAATTGATCCGTTTTTTTAATTTTCGTTTACTTTGACCTATGTAATCAGTATTGCAGTCACATCGGAAGGGAATAGATACAGTTGGCAGTATCATATTTTACAGTTAAAAAATTTTTTTTGACGAAATCGTTCAAAATATATTTTATTCTAATTTTTCTCTTAATTTTCCGCAAAAAATCTTAAAACCCTGGTATAAAGACCGGAAATTGGATGTTATTATAGGAAATCACTTTTAAGAAAATTTAATTATTTGACTGGTCTTTTTTTCTTTTTTCGAGAGTAAATTTTTATAAAATCACAAATTTAAAAAAAATAGCATAATGGAATTTCCAAAATAATTCACTTTTTCACAGCGAAATAAAGTGTGAACATTAATTTGAGTTGTATTACATAATTAATATAAAATTTTAAGCTATCCTCATCTCAATGACTTGACAACAATTAAATCGCTAACTCTTTTTTTCTATAATATGATCTCAAAGTCGAGCCATAAAACTGGCTTTGGTGCCTGAGGGGAATATTACTTGGTAAATGAGTAAGGGGGTTAACATTCCTCCAATAATTTTCAAATTTTAGCATGTAAATATATTATCATCAGTTAAAAAAAAAGTTTAATCGTCAGGAATTGCTTAAAAAATTGAAGCTCGGTTTCGAAATTGTATGATATTAACTCATAGAGTCACTTAAGGGGTCGGTGCATTTTGACAGATTTCTACTTTTTCAATTTTTTTCTCTTGATGTTTTTCTTTTGAACGTAAGTTGCCACTTTTGAGCTTACTTCGTATAATCTGATTTTTTCAGATCTATTATTTTTACTTTACAAATCGCCTTTTGAAAAAACACTCAAAAAACGCGCATTTGCTATCGAAGGTGTCTAAATTAAAGTAAAATTTATTTTTTATCAATTAAAGACCGTAAAGATCGGTCTCGACCACCAGTTAAATGTATTAATTTATTTTTATAAAATTTCTACGTCCAAATCGAAAATTTAAATTTTCGAAAAAAGACGAAAAAAAAAGAAATTTTAGCACATGGAAAAAAAGATTTCATCAGTTTTTTTTCATGAGTTAATGAAATAAATTTCAAACGGTGGATGGGTCGGCTTAACAATTTGGCAAGTTTCGGTGTAATATTTTTTTTTAATTATGGATAAAAGACAGCTTTAATGGATTTCTGCTAAACGGCCGCGAAGAAACAAAACGAGGACATATTTGAATACAGTGGTATGTGGTGGCATTCTCAATATTTTTAGCTGATGATAACAAAAAAATAAGTTTGAAAATTTTTGAACAAGAAATGAGAAAAATCTTCAAATATTTCCAAATATTTTTGACCAAAAATCACAAAACCATGTCATATGAATTTTCAAAAAACATATAAAAAAATATGTGGTCACGGTGACCAGGTCGCTTACGCGAAAAGTCAAAGTGACCATTTTGAAGAGTGTTATTTGTTGATTTGAAACAAATAACGAAAACAAAATTTGAACAAAAAATAAGCCATTTTTTATAATGTTCGGAACTATTTTCAAAAAATTCTCATAATTTATCGAATTCGAAAGGTTTAATTAAACTCAAAATTTCTAAAAAGCAATAATACGAAAACTCTGTAGTTACAGAAGTTGCCTGGATTATGAAACATTACTTTGGTGGTATATTGAGGGAAATATATAAACCCATTTAAAAGTTATTCATCAACAGCCCAGTATTTGTCAAAATACACCGACCCCCTCAACCCACATACTCAGCCGTGGCCATATCTGGCTAAAGTGACTTGCGAGCCCTCTGTTTGATAAGTTAACTTTTTCCGATAACATTTTTATTCAAAGGGGGTACTGGTCGCTGGTTTACCTGAGCCTGAATTATCGCGTTTTTCGATTTTTTTAAGTATTTTTTCAAAGTGAAGTTTAAAAATAACGTTTGCTTAATTACACTAAAACTTCAAAATATCACCTTGACGTAAGCCAACTTTCTGATCAGTGTTTTAGTAGCTTTCTTTTAAGTCTACTTACAAAAAAATCGAAGCACTTTTTTTTTGAAAATTTTCTCGTGGGTCCTTAAAAAATCATATTTTGAGTTTAAGGTCGAAATCTGAAAAAATTGACTGAGTTTATCGTTTGTTTTTGTATGAGCTAGCTTTGAAAAAATGAATGAATTTGAAAAAAAAATCCTAGGAGGAAATAGTTTTTCCGACAGATAATTGCCAAAAAACTGTGTTTTTCGGCATATTCTGAAAAAAAATTGAGCAAAATAAGAAATTTTGACCGAGATTAAGTTTGGCCTACAACTTTTACAAGTTATGTCAAAATTTCAGATAACTTCGACATTAAACGTGGGAGGAGATAGTTTTACCATTTTGACTTGGGTCGTTTTGTGTCGTTTACTGTGTCAGGGAGTGTGTGGATACAAAAAAGTTTTGACATATTTCTCACGCAAGCTAAAGGCTAGATCTACAAACTGACTGATCTTAATAATATCCTTAAAGCCCTGGTTGGCCAAAATTTCATCGAGAAAATTCAATTCCAGCGACCAGTACCCCCTTAAGTCAACTAGTTGGCAAAGTCCGTTTTTATTATTCAACTTGAAATCTAGATAATATTTATTTGAGGCTACTCTACGATTTAAGCTTGGAAGTTTAATTTTTTTTAATTTTGTCGAAAAAAAAATTGGCATTTTATAACAAAATATTAGTCAATATTGTGACCTAAAATAACTTATCTTTAATATATATATAGATTCGGAAATATTTAGTTATTTGAAACTTTTCACCTTTTCTTTAATTCTATTGAACAAACTTCTTTGATATTTTGATGAACATTTTCAAGTTTCCCAGATAACCGACTTAATAATATTCGTTAACACAAAAACGAAATATTTTTTTTTCGTCAATTATTCATTTTTTATAAGCCTTTTGAAACATTTTGATTACTGTGGTTTTGCTACATAAGGACAGCTAAGATTTCGACGTATTGTCCTAAGGATTTGTTGCAATATTTTCCTAAAAAACTCTTACCCAAAAATAATGACGACCTTTTTTTTCGAAAACATTTTTAGAAACTTTTCTGGAAAACAAATTGTTAATAAATATTTCGCAGTTTTGTCTTCAAATGATGCCATTTTTCGCTACAAAAATAATGAAAAACCGTATTATAGGAAATGTTTTTGTATTATTTTCTTTGTATTGTCCTTATTATGTTGTTATGAACGACCACCTCAAAAAAAATTAAAGAAAAAATCATAAAAGAGGTTAACTTGCCAACCGATTTAAAAAAAAATTGCATCTCAAAAATTAAGCAATTCGCAGTTTCACCATTCGTACCCTACCATTGTCCCGTGTATAAAAGATTTTTTGATCTAGAAAGATGTCTGCACGACTCGGAGCAAGTAATAGGATGCTTGACGATTTCAAAATTGTTGAAGGGTGTGCTGACGTGCACTGAGTGTTGCCACATGTCGGACTACATTAAGGTAGTACCGGCAAAAATTTTTATTGCTTAATTTTATTTAATTATATTGAGATTGTAGCCCTCGAAAAAAATATCACATTCAGTACAAAGTTTTTTTAATTGTCAGCTATTGCTGAAATCTAAGTGATTTTTTCGAAAAATTTTTTGAGAAAAATTGCATACTTAATCAGAGGCAATTTCTAAAATGTTTTCTTATTTTTTATCAGTAGCCGACAATTTTCTGAAAAAGTGTTTGTATTGAACGTTATATTATTACAAAAGCTACAATTAAAAGATGATTAAACAGAATTTAGCAAAAAAAAATTTTCCGTTCCTACATTAGACTACATGTCACATATATGACAATAATAAGTAACTTATAATTAAACTTCCGGAACAGCTTTAAACTTCAACTTACCTTTGCTGGTCCTTCAGTTCCGAAATTACTTTTGAAACTTGGTTGGTGGGCCCTTGACCTTGAAAATATGTCCTTGTCCGATTCATTGTTGGCGTTGAAACAAATAATTTTGATTTATTGATGAAGTCACCTTGTTGTATTTTGTGTTCAAAATCTAATGGTAACCTTGCTTCTTTACTACTAAGATTAGAGACAAGATTTTTGATTTCAGCTTTTTAAGGGTTAGCTTTTGCCCAACATTGACACTGGTTTGTTTTTAACATCAATTTATCAAAAAATTAATTTATTGTGAATCAAAACTTTTGATGAAAATATAAATTTTCTAAATACAATTTTCAATTTACAAAGATTCTATAAAAATTTTTTTTAGGTATTTCACGTAACGTATAAAATAATCAAAATTATAAATATTTTACGACGTTTCGGATTTTGTATAAAATAATGTCAAATAATTTTTAAATTTTGCCAAGATATAACCCTCACTATTTCTTGAAGAGTATCACTCATGCCATTTTCTGTAGATACTAGTCTTTTCCAAAGATACAAATCGGGTGTTTCTCAGATTGAAATTGAGCAAATACATTCAATGAGTTTAAGGGGTACTGGTCGCGGGTTTTATGAGGCATTAGGAGCATTACAAATGCTCCAAAAAGACCAAAGGTGATAACAAAGTGTACTACCGACCAAATCATCCAAAAAATTTTTTTGCGTTTTTTCGATTTCTTTCAAAATGAACTCAAAATTTACATTCGCTTTAATTTAACAACTCAAACTTCAAAATATCATCTTGACGTAAGCCAACTTTCTGATCAGTGTTTTAGTGGCTTTCTTTTTAGCATAATTATAAAAAAATCGAAGCTCTTTTTATTCCGAAATTTTTGTCTTGGGTCCTCAAAAAAATCTAATATTGAGTTTGAGGTCGAAATCTGAAAAAG
Organism: Oikopleura vanhoeffeni; assembly: GCA_004367855.1. Classification (NCBI taxonomy): domain Eukaryota; kingdom Metazoa; phylum Chordata; class Appendicularia; order Copelata; family Oikopleuridae; genus Oikopleura; species Oikopleura vanhoeffeni. The sequence continues at coordinate 538,901 of SCLH01000320.1, read as the reverse complement.
TGCTCGAGTTTATTGTTCGTATTTGTATGAGCTAACTCAGAAGAAAAAATGAATGAGTTTTAAAATTTTTCCTAGGAGGAGATAGTTTTTCCGACAAATAATTGCCAAAAAACGGCGTTTTTTTCCACATTTTAGAAAAATAAGATCGAAATTAAAAAAACTGGTCGAGTTTATTTTTGGCCTACATTTTCACAACTTTGTCAAAATTCAGCTAATTCGACATTGAAACCTGGAAGGAGATAGCTTTTCCATTTTGGCTTAGGATCTCTTGTGTCGCTATGTGTGAAGGAGTGTATGCGTACAAAAAAAAATTGCGATGTTTTTTCACAAGCTTAAGGGGTAACTAACGGAGGCTGTATCTCGAGACTCAGAAGTGATAGGAAGCTAATTTAGTTGCATTGTCATTTTCGTGGCTGGTTTGCTTCCAAAAATATAAAAAAAAATTTTCGATGTCAAAAAATTTCCAAAATTTTCTATATTTTCCAAGTTTTATTTTCCTTAACCGCACTGTATCTTTTGAAGTAATAACTTTTTGCTCTAATTTTTGTTGCATTAGATCACTGTGAATTAGATCTTGAACATGGCAATATAAAAATTTTGAAATTTCGAAAAAATTCAAATATTTTCTAAGATCCAGAAATTTTGGGGTACAGACGGAGGCTGTTTCCGAGACTCAGAAGTGATAGAAAGCTGATTTTTAAGCTGCATTTCTTATTTGTTTAACGGTTTGCTTATAAAAACCTAAAAAAAGATGAATTTTCGATAAAAAAATTTTCCAAATTTTGCATAATATGGAATTTTTTCTAAGTATTTTTTTCAGGTAATTAACTTTTTCTCGTGATCTAGACATTCGATCTGACTGTTTTTACAACAAATTTTATTGTGCAACTTACTGACGAAAATGTATTAAAAATTATGATTTTTACTCAAAAAAAGTTTTGGAATTTTTCTTCAAAATCCTATTTTGACGATTTGAGGGTAAATAAACTTTGAGTGCCTCTAAAAAGCTAATGAGAATAAAAAATAAAAAACTCTTTGTACCGCCTGCGCTTTGCACACTTTAAAGATGCTTTCTTCAAAAAAAAATCTGTATTGTTCGACTTAATGAAATGAGTTCAGCGACATGTGCAAAAACACCCATTTATTTTGGAAATTTCTCTAAAAATAACAAAGAAAGTTTGTAGTATATCCAGAGAGCAGATGAAAATGGGTCCAAAAAATGGAAAAAATCACTTTTTGGAACCGGTATACGGCGGTCCGGTCATAACAAAAAACTTTTGACACCATTTTTTGAAAAATTTAAAACAAATATTCCTAGAATACCGAAGTTTGAACTCAATACGATTTGCGGGTAACTCAGGACTAACGTTTGAAAATCAGTAAAACCCGTCGGTTACCCCTTAAGGGTATTGGTGGTTCCTAATTTGACATATTTTAAACATCAACGACTGATTTGGTGCATTTTATGACATAATAACTGTAGAAAATGTAGGAACCACCATACCCTTAAGGATAGTTCTACAAGATGGCTAGTCGGACTAGTATCCTTAAAGCCCTGTTTGGCTAATTTTTTATCGAGGAAATTCAATTCCAGCGACCAGTACCGGTATTTTACCGGTATTTTATGCAAGCCTGCTTTTTATACCTTTGTTATTTCGATTACTCGATTATTTAGTGGATTGGAAAACTGTTAAAAAAGTTCAATTATACAAAGTGTATCAAATTTTTTAACAAATTCGGGTTAAAAAACTATTTAGCACACAATTTAAAATTTTTAAACAACAATATCAAGCAAAATTATTATTACTAAATTTTCATTAATAATTTTGTATATCTTTCCTTCGGTCAAATTTGTCAAGAGCATCTCCAAAATCTTGCTCTGATATCTTATCATTTTCGAGAGCTATAACCCGGCTGAGAATCTTTGATAAAGTTGATTGCAAAATTCTTAACATTTCGTCTGTCTTTTGCGTCTATTCAGGGATCGTTGATGGTTTTTGGATGATGCTGCATAAGATTGTGGGCAATAAATATTTGAAATCGATCCCTGACTTGTACGATTTCTCAATTGTCAAAGCCGGTAAACTTATACTATTTCCTGTATTATGTATTTGATCATTAGGTTTTTTACATTTTTCTAAACTTCAATTGAATTCAAATTTTTTACGTTCTTTATTTTGAATCTACAGGGGGAGGACTAATATATCGATTGTTTTTTTGCCAAAAAAATTGGCGATACTGGGCATTTTGGCGATATTGGCTCTTTCGGCGATATCAAGACAGAAATAAAGATTTTCGTTCAGAAATGAAAACGCGAAGGCGTTCGAAATGACGTCATAATTTCACACCCAAATGCGTAAAACTAAGTACTCCACCAAATTCAATCAAAAATTCAAAAAAGAAGATTTTCAAAATTTAATCTTTAAAAATGACGTCATTCACGACGAACTCAAAGTAATTTGTAATAAAAAACTTAAACGCCCACGCAATTCGGCGATATTGGAACTGGAAGTATTAAAGCTAAAAATAACCAAATTGCGTAGGTTTTTTTGGCGATATTGGGCTAGCAATATGGGGCCTCCCTTTGTAATAAATTTGGTCCAAATTAAGGATGTAGAAACTACATTGCATATATCAATTGTATTTAGCAGAAAAGTTTTTAATTCCACTAAAACAATTTAATAGTAATAAATTGAATCCAAACTACATGGAGAGTTACAACCAAAACATTTCTCTCTCTCTAATTTTGATATCTTTCTTTCCTGTGGAGCTGGATTACGTAAAAGTTGACGCCGTCTATTTGAAGGGGTTACTAACTTGATTTGGATATTTTTGTCAATAATGTCAAGTTATTATTTCATTATAATAGTTAAAAAACGACGACGGAGTTGTGATTTCTCGCACAAAATCTTCAAAATGACCCTTTTTCAAAATGATTTATTTTTCAAATGATCATTTATTTAAAATGACCCTTATTCTACAGTAAGTGTTTTTTAACGCCCAAAATGGTAACTCGATGTGAAAGAAATGTTTGCAAATAAAATAAGGTAAGTACAGGTAGGTGGATTATATTTTGATCGTCGATATCGAGGGTTTAAAAATATAATTCGCCTAGTTGCCATTTTTTATTGACGGACATTTCATTCACAGCAAGTTGCCATTTCGGGACTAAAAAGACACATACTTTACAATGATAGTTATTCAAAATATTCCTTCAGAGTATAATCACATAAATTTGAAAGACTTCTTCATTTATTTGTATAATGAAGTAAAATTGTAAAAGCTTGCTTGAAGTTGGGATTAACAGTTGATCATCAACTTTAAATTTTCTGTAATGAATTCAATTCGTAAGAATCTCATGGCTGCCGAATTTTCGATGGTTTTCGAGGTTATTTATTTTGCTAAACAGCAAAAAAAGAGAGGATGAAAATATAAAGGAATTCTCTGAATATCGAATTGTAACTTTAATAAATGTGTCGAACAAAAAACAATTTTCATCGAACTTTTTGTACAATTCTACACATAATTTATACATAAAGTCAAATCAATTTGGTCTTATGACTCACTATGAATTTGGGATCATTTGAGAAATTCTCAAATGATTATTATAATTATTATAATCTTATTTCCGGGATATTCATGTCTAGAAAGCTAAACTAATCGTGTGCGAGATGGTGCCGTGCTCATACAGACCAAACAGTTTTTTGGCCTTATAAATGTAAAAAAAACGTTTTGACTGATTCTTCGTGATGCAGAATTATTTTTTCAAACTAAAAAGTTGTGGTTTGGCTTCAAAACGATATTTTAGCAAAAATCGCATATTTTCAGCAACGTCAGAAAATATATCGATTACGCGACTTCCTGGTTATTTGCTAGATTTTTGGCCAAAATTTTAAAATAATTCGGCTTTTGAAAACAACTCATCCGATTATATTCTTAGATAGCTCAAACTGAGCACATATATCTTGTTAATAATAACATAGAAACATTGGTCTATCGGACCAATTTATTTCGGTGCGGTCCAAGATACCGTTGAACCGAGAACACGGGTGGTAGCAGAGAGAAACTATACCTAACTTATTATGAGGCAGCAAAGGTATTTGTGATCAGCGGCTTATATCAGCTGATATAACATCCGCAGATAAAAATTGAGGATATAAAGACATTTTTTCTTAATTTATAAATTATAATTTGATAATGGCTCGTCAATTAGTATGCCGTATTTGTTGACCATTTAAATACAGAAAATGGAACAAGAAAAAATCCATTTTTATTAATTTGACTAGTGGTCAGAAAGAATAATTCGCGGTTTCATTTCAAAGAAAGCGGAAATATTTTTAGTAACCACATTTCAACTATAATAAAAATTCATAAATCTTTAAGTTATTACTTTCGATCCAAAAATTGCAAGCCACAGGTGCGGTGACGATTCTGCCTAAAGATCCGCAATTAATCAAAAATCAGAGAAGTCTGAAATGACCAACCAATTGAAAAGTTCTGCCGGTGCTGGTTTATTAACCCTTTAGCAACCTCATTCAGCGCCTGCAGAGTAATTACGGACTTTAAAGTCACTTATTTAAAATTACACGAGTGCTGAATTTTCGAAGAAAAACTTAACAGAAAAAGACTTTTACCAATGCAACGTGAACAAAATCTATCAGAGATTTTAACCAATTTTTCTAATCTTGATAAAGAAGCTCAAATTCAAAATGTTGTAAAAACTTTTCATACTAAATCATTTTTCAGCTTTTTGCTAGCTCTAGGATTAATTATAGGTGTTTATTTCGTGAACAAACACACATATTTTATTGTACAAAAGTCTTATTGAAGATAAAACAACATAAATATCGAAAAAAAAACGAAATAATTTATTTATTATGAAAGTTTATCAAATAACCAAAAATATCCACCGTGTTACTGGTTTTTCTTATCTTTTTTGCGAAAAAAAACTCCTTTTTCTCTGTTTTTATCACGAAATAAGTTGGAACTGGTTTTGTAGTGGTTTTCTATCTTCTTACAGATACTCTGTTTGTTTAGAAAAATAAAAATATACGTTTCCAAGAATGAATGGAAACCGGTATGTTATAGACTATAGAAACCGTATAAAAAATTAAATTTATAAATCCAAAATAGAGCAATGTCGGTAAAATTACGTCAAACAGGGTCCTGATTAAATTATATGGTAATTTAATGGATCAAAAATTACTTTACCAAATCAAAGACAACTATACGGTATAGACTATACCGTATAGTTTTGTTTAATTTGATATAGCAATTTTTGCTACATTAAATTAACATATAATTCAATTAGGACCCTGTTTGACGTAATTTTACCGACAGTGCTCTGTTTTGGATTTATATATTTAATTTTCTATCAAATTACATATCGATTTATACGGAGATGATTGGAAACTGATTTGTATTATACATCTGAATAGACTATATTGTTTATAATATCAGTTTCCCATAATATACCGTGTATAATTTAGATTGAGTGTACCTTAGTAAGGACAATTCTGAAGGTCTCCGAATGGTCAAATTGACCTTTGGTATCTAAAGTACAGTAGAGAGCCTTTAATAGGACGCGAACGGGCTCCAACTTTTTGCCATTTTCTTCAAATGAATTATAAAAAAAAACGTTAGAGTTTTGTTGGTATACAGGGTGTAAGGTTTTTACCTTCTTTTTTCCGAACTGGTTACACTTGATTTCCGCCGTTTTGATTGGTTGTCAGAAGAGTTTTCTCAGATTCAACCAATCAAAACGGCGGAAATCAAGTGTAACCAGTTTGGAAAAAAGAAGGGAAAACCCTTACACCCTGTAAAAGACTCATTTAATACTAAAAAAACGCTAAAATTATAATTATTTATCTGAAGAAAAATAGCAAAAAGTTGGAGCCTGTTCGCGTTCGATTAAAAGCTCTCTGCTGAAGTAATAGATAATGTATTATAAAGCATTGAATTTGGAAGTAAAATAATATTTTTAATGATTTTTTTCAAAAATTGTCAATTTCGTTGAATTTTTCAAACGATTTTTGTCCTTTTCAACTTTGAAATTGTAATTTTTCAAAACAGTTATAAAATAACAAAATACATTATTTTTTTAATTGTTAAGAAAATAGTCTCCTAAAAATTTGCTAAAAAGTAGCTATCTTTGATTTTCCCGATCTAAAAGGGTTCCCTCATAGAATTGGTAAGGAACAGCTGATAGTAAAGAAGTAGTGAGTTGACACTTATCAAAGTGTGTTGTCAGAAAAACTCTAAAGATGGTGTCAACCCAAATGAGTAAATAGTCTACTAATTAAAAAGATCCATTATACATCATAATAGAAGTACGAAAATAGATTAAATGTTTTCGCATTCTTTTGCTGTTATTATTAGACACGCAATTATCTCATGTTTTTTTATTTGTCCGGCTAATTTCAAATACAGCGCTCACCTTATGCGAAATTACTAGGAGTTAACAATAGTTCATAAATTTTAATTACGAATAAAATGGGATTCGCGCATTTTGTGGCGAATCAGCGAATTCATGCAATCTTACAACAACATTAACTCCTAGACTCCGATACCGCGGTATTCGTGCGCAAACTTTTACATAATAATTCCAATTATTCAACATGATTTTCTAGAAAATAATTTGCTGTTTAGAGTTAACTCGTAGACTTGATTTCTGCCATCTAGCTGCCATTCACCATTTAATCGCATTTTACGACGCTTAACCCTTGTGAGCACAGAGCCACAATTGTGGGCTTACATACCTAAAATCATTAAATTTCGGCAAAAACAGGGATCGTAAGAATTTTTTTCACCAACACATTATAATAAATTTTTGATTCGGTTCCGAAAAAATAATTATGAATTTTTCTTTCCGAATGTTTGGTTCCAGAATTACGGGGTGTTGATTTATAAAGATTTTTCCTGCCTACTGTTTCACTTGCTGAAAAATTATTTCAGAACTAGACATAAAATACAAGTGTGAGAATGTAGCCAGTTTTTAAGGAAACGTGTTTTGTGCGTGCACAACAGTTTAATAAAATTTATTGGTATTTGGGCAGATATTTTTTTTCGGGAAGTGGAAAATTTTCCTAATTTTCCAACTTCCAGTTCCCATGAAAAAATTTATTATTATAAAAGTGAATTTAGCAATCAAAAGCGTACAGTTGTACTTCATTAGCATATTACTTGAAAATGATAAAAAGTGAATAATCAGCTTTTATAGGGAAAAAATAACATTTTTAATCGAAATCTGATATCTAAATACGACGAAAAAGGTCACTTGTAAAAGACAACTGTGACCGTGTTCATATCACGTGAATATAGGTATGACCTTGCTTTTTCTCCTTTATTTTCATAGATTGAACTAATTGAAATTCTAGATATAAATTTCGGATGCAAAAATATTACTCTCAACTCTCTTATGCAGAAAATTCAAATTCAACTGCCTTAAGGGGTAGTGTCGTAATTTTTTGAGCCCCTTATAGAATTAATTTATGATAAATAATGATTGAGTTATGCTAAAGTTGACCTAAGGAATCTCATGGTGGCCAATTATTTTTTTTCAAAAATTAGAGCAAGAACTAGAATTTTCAAATTCGCATTTTTTTTTGCTTTAAACCCGCAGAAAACCGGTATTTACATGATATTAAATTTTTTATTTGGTGATATGACACCACAGAAAAGCGATGCATGAACATTAAATTATCGGAAATGTCTAAAATCGAATTCTAGAACATCAAATTTTTTTTAAGCCCAAAATGTTAAACTAATTTGTCGAATGTTACCGTGATTGGTTTAAACAATGTTTGATTAGCTTGTAAGCCAACTTTTTGATTCAGTGACATCTCAGCTTAATTTGTGGTACTTTTGTTTCCGATCCAGAGAACTTTTTTATCGACTTTTCATTCCGGTTCACTTTCCTTCAATTTTCTAGAAATTCTAGAATTTTATTCAAATTCCTTCTCATGACTTTTACGATTATATTTATTACTTAGCATAAAAAATAAGTCTTCATTCTAAACATTGTCACTAAAAGAAGATAGAGTTTGAAGTGGAAACTGGCAAAATCGCGTTCAAGTGAAATTCTAGAAAAAAAAAGTCAAATCGAAAAATTCTTTCTCATCACTGTTTTTGCTTCTCATATTATTCGCTAACTTTGTGTAGATTTTGAGACGGCTTCTGTATGTGGGGTCTAAAAGAAATAGATTTAAAAAAAACCGTCTTTAGTGGCCTCGTAGAATAGATCACACCTGGTGGTGTGATGTAACAAGAATTGACTTTGAGATGTGTAATGCTTAGACGAAGGCTAGATTAAAACGAGTATCCTAGAATTTCTTACAACTGCCTAGTATTTGTTCTGAGGCGTGATTTAAAGGTACCAGATTAACGACACCTACCCCCTTAAGCTTTCTGTAAACAACATTCAAAAGTTAAGCCCAATTGTGGCTCTGGTGCCTTGGCGGAACTTTTTTTTATATGCTCACAAGGGTTAATCATTATGACAAGATCAGTTATAAAAGTATCAATAAACTTAAAACAAAATGACGTTTGTGGCATTTTTTTTTGAAAATTTTTACTGTATTAAGTACTTATTTTTTGCAAAATTTTTGGAATCACCAAATAAACCTTTGATCGTAATCAGAAAAAATTTTAAGACTTTTTTCCATTACACCATAGCCAAAAATTATAACGTGACCGTATAATCAAGAAATAAGGTAGGCCAAATAGTACTTGTTTTTTTTCAAAAATTGCTTAAATCACTTAAAAAAAAAGAAGAGTTCTTTAAAACTCAAAGACTTTTTTCCATTACACCAAAGTCCAAAATGAACACGTGACTTCAAATTACGGAATAAGAGTTTTGGTTCAAGTACACAAATAGTACTCAAATTACGCCGAAAAATTGTGAGGACTAATAAACACATAATCTAAGAATTTTGAACATAACGGCATTTTCTAAAAACGTCACGTGATCTTATTTTTCAAGAAATAAGGATTTATTTATGACATATTTCAAGCCTTTATTTTTGGATTATTTCGTCACGGTTGATTTTATTCCGACTTTGGTGTAATGTGAATAAAGTCTTAAAAACGTTTGAAGTTCATCATTTGAGTACTTTTTCAAATTACCGTATATGGTGTATCGTATATCAAATTACCGTCAATTTCAAAGTTCATCTTAGAGACTTGTTAGTACTCTCAAAAGAATCGGAAGGGTCGACTTTTTGATGATATTAGCAACTTAGGGTCAATTATGTACTGAAAGGGCGCCAGAGAGCAAAATCCCTCTGTGAAATCTGACCATTTTGGTCTCTAGTGACCTTTTAGTACATAATTAACCATAGTTGCTAATATTTTCATGAGAAAAGTCGACCCTTTCCGGTTATTTTGGTGGTACTTTCAAGTTTATACGATGAACTTGAAATTGACCTTGAACGAGAAATAAAATATTCCACAACAATTTAAGAGCCATTTTACTAGAGAATTTTGTAAAAAACTTACTAATTATTTTAGACAGAGCGATAGCAAATCATTGAAGTTAAATATGAGTAGTTTCAAATATAAATAAGGTTTAATTTCATCTTATTATTGCACTTTTGTGTGAACTGGAGGTCATTTTCTCGATTTTTTTTTCTTCTCCCATTAAATGCCTTTTTCTACGTTTCAAAAAAAATTTTGTTTTCGATTGTATAGCAAATTGGCTAAATTGTATTTTAAGACAATTAAAAATATAAGTTAATGATGAAACTTTGCTTATATGGGTCGATTTTAAGAATGGCAGCTAGATGGCAGAAATCAAGTCTGGGTACAGACTCACTTCTAAAGTCTACGAGTTAACCTTGATACAGGGGAATGGTCAAGCCTCATCGCCCGAAATTTTTTTAGAACCACGCATTTTAACACCCCATTGGGTTTTTTTGGCGCCCAATGGTCCGAAAATGCTCAATCGTCAAAAATTTTGGCAGAAACTTCAGTGAAATATTTTCTGAATTAATTTTTAGGGTGTAATTGATATCAAGGACAGAAAACCCGAAAATAAATTTTTTTGAATCTATTTTAACTTTGAAAAATATTATTTATAATATACTTCGTATGTACATATATTTCTTATACGTAGTGAATAAATAAAAATAGGAATAAAAATCCAAATCTAACTTTTTACCAAAAATTCAGATCATAAAATTTCTTTAAATGTTATAAATAATATCCCAAAATAAATTAAATGGTGTCATATTTCAGAAGAAATTTTTTTCCAATAAATACATGGTGTCATATTTCCTAACTCTCATTTCTCAAATTATTTTAGCCTAATTATTCCATTCCAATTATTTTATTATCGGTTTCAATTCTAAACGAGTGTTGTGTCCTTATAGCGATCAAGAGCTCTCCAATATTCTTATTTTCCCGTCGCCTTTTTTGCTGCTGCCTTTTTTTCGGTCGATCGTCAAGAATAAGAAAAAATGAGTTGTGCTCCCGGCCTTTAGATTTTAGTCATAATAAGAGTCAGTCGTGATCTCCATTTTCACTCGTCGAAAATTAATAACACACAAGAGCAGAAATAGAGAGCAGAAAATAGAGGGGAGAGGAGCACCAAAACCCACCTACCGAAATCGCTCGGAGATCCACGGGCCAAACAATAGCCCAAATAGAGAGCCCGCGAGAGAACAAAAAAATACAAAAAAAATATTTGTTTTTGCGGATCGTTTACACATCGTTAACTTTTGGCCTTTTGACTGCCCCCTCAAGGAGCTAGTGGTGTGGTCAGTAGGGAAAAACGACTTTTAAGTAGCGGCCAGAGAAATAGGCTCCTTTTGTGAGAGAAAAAAACACGAAGAGAAGTTATAAGATAGTCCTTAGTTTTGGTGGAGAATTTACTGGCGAAAATATAAAGAATTGCTCTCCAACTTTTTTTATTTCGAAATTGGTTTTCGGCTATTTTTAGCCTACAAATCGTAAACCAATTGAATGACCTTTTCATAATTATGGGATTTTAATTATAGCTTTTTGTAATTTGCAGTTCGTTAAATTAAACACAGATAGTAATCTTTTACTGGCTACAACAAAATGTGGCTATAAATTTTTGTGAATTTTTAATTAAATTTTTAAAATGTCGTAAAAAGATGATTGATCAGATTTCCAATAAAAAAATGCCAAAAAATTGATGAACGTCCTAATTCAAGCCGAAGTCAATCTAGATCTCTACACTACGCCACCCATGTTGTCGCAAGCTATCATCTCATTAGTTCAACTAGCAATATATGTGATGTAGTTACTGCGTAGGTGGCGTAGTGTAGAGATTTGAATTGACTATGGCTTGAATTAGGATATATACATTTTACCTAGAAGCTATAAGAGTTAACATTGAAAATTGACATTTTTAATTCCCAACTTTTGAAAATAAACCATTAAATTGTCCAAAAATTCTACGGCTTAAATAAAAAATTTTGTGATTGATAGTCTCGTTATTTTTATAAGAAGCATTTGTTGGATATCAATAAACTTTCTATCCAAAAACCTGACATTTTTACAGCATAAGGTCAATTTCGAAGTCTTAGCTAAACAAATTGTGAGACAAATTTGTTTGTATCAAATTAAGCCTAATTCCACGAATTCTTCTTTTCCTATTAGATTTTATCATTTTTCTTTCAAATGAAGCTATACTAGTGTAATGTAGGGCCCTTAAAATGTAATTTTTTGAAAGAATTCGATAAAAATTTTATATGCTTTCAAAGTAAAGACGAGTGAAAATTCATTAAATTACTACAATAATACAGACAGAAATCTATCAGAATACTTCATTTTCTAGGTGTCATTCATTGATAACTAATCAGCGTCGAGAAAGTTCGGCCTCTGGCAGATTTATAATCGCTTATTGGCTAAAGACAGATAACACATAGAAAGTTTTGAGACGCCTCTTAGACATCAAAGTAATAGTTTTTTGTCCGCGAAGAGTCAAGTATAGATGTTGAAATACAAAAGTGATTATATTATAAAAAAACAGTACAAACACTCGTTAGCATAAGAGGGCCGTTTTCAGTCTACAATTTAATTATCCAAGTAGTATCCTGTATAATTTTTTAAATAATTGACTATTGTTTTGCTGGTTATTCTTCAACACGAAATATTTAAGTATTGAATAGTCATTTTCTATTGATGCTCATGATGATTTTTGGTTGCAGATTACGCAATAATTAAAAACTTGAAAAAAATCGATTTTCATTCCAAACGAAAAATAACTTTCTATATATATCATTGACGTCATTACCTCTAATAGGTTTCGCTGAAAAAACAAATAATTCCCATTTTCAGCAGAAAGGGAGGTTATATATTTCTAGCAGAGGTAATATTCCTCCATGATCCCCTTTAGGTCGCAAAGACTTAATTGCACTTTTTTTCATCGAGTATATCTTTGCCTACAAATAATAGGTGGATCAATAATTTATTGTGGACACTGCATGCAAATTTGAGTTGCAGATCGATTTTTTCGTTTAATCAGGCTTCAGAAACAACAGTGAAGATAGGGAGTGTTTTCTATTTCCGTTTATCTATATATTCCTAATGAGAATATAGACATTTCCCTTTAGTTTACTTGATTAAAGTTAACTTTAGTGAAGTTTTTTTTAATCTAGGGTGCGCTAGGGTTTGAGATATATGTTATTCCCTATATTATAAAGCAGGATGGTAAAATTATTAGGTTTTGCGTTGGCTGTAATAAAAAAAATGTGTAAAACTATCATTTTTTTTTCTGGAAAATATGTAGACATAATTTCTGGTTGTTAAATTTAGTAGAAATTTTAAGATCGAAATTTAACAGATTTTAACCGAAAAATTTTTTCTCTATTTCTCGTTGAAATAATCACCGATGTAGCAGTTATTCTCAATTATGAAAACTTGAATAATAAGTTTGAGCCATAACCGAAAATAAACTGATAATTATTTTCCTGGTTGGTTATCGGCCCAAACTTATTCATATTTTAATCAGGTGAAATAATCGCTACATTTTTAAAGATATTTAAGTTATCAAGAATTTTAGCATCGTTTACTTATTTTGATCATAGGTCTGTCACGACTAAGTTTTCCGAAACGATTTCATCAATTTAAAAACAAGCTTATAGTATATCCCTCACCATTATGCATCTTTCATTTATTATTATGCATAATTGCCAAACCAGTCTTTTAAATAAAGCTTAGAATTATCGGAAAACATAGTTTAATTAAATTTATATCGATATCTTTTATTATACGAGATAATTTTATCCTGAGGACCATGATGGGCAATATTTTTGATATAACGTATAAGTACTAATTACACTGGGGAAAATCAAAGGCGTTAACAGAGATATCATGTACTGTAAACGCGTCAACTTTCCCAGTTTGAAAAACGCACTCTTTGATCAGAAACCAAGGGTATAAATTTAATATTATAATAAGTTTGGTTTTGCGTGCGCTTTGATCGATTTTGGCTATTTGTATAGCTAAAGACAATAATAAGAATACACACTCGAGGCTTTTTTATAACTTTATAATATTTTTAAGCAAAAAGTTTTACTATAGCATTCCAGTTTTTTACAGCCGCCAATTTATGACGAAATCTATTCCATGCAAAAAGTCTAAAAAGTGCTACGGAAATATTTTTTTTGTCATTTTCCGCATTCGCGTTTATAATCGTTAATAAACCCTTGAAAACTGGGGAGAATGTGATTCTGGAACAAAAATGGCTTTCCAATGTATTTTTCAGTCTTTTTCTTAGCTAAAAAATTGATCGATAAAGACTGGTGAAGAGAATCAGTTAGTTTCTTAGATATTTAGTAGATCTGGTAGGCTATTTATTCGCATAAAAGTGTAATTTGTAGAAAGGATACAGCTAAAACAGTATCCTTTTAATTTTGAAAACGTAGCAAGGAAACAAGCATATTTATCTGCTTTAAAAGAGATAGCAAAACGTGTTGTAGTAATTTAACTTCAGAAGTATTCGATCATTTTTAAGCGAAGAAGATTACAATGTTGAGGCCACTTAAAAATGTAAAAAAGTGTAACAATAATAATTAGTATGCCGCGAATTTTTCATCATCATAAAAGTCTGAATTAAATCTCCTAAAACAGTCGATTAGAAACTACAGGGGGGGGGCAATATTGCCGACCCCATATTGCCGAATTTACCCTACGCAAATCACCATTTTTAGCTAAAATAATTCCTGTTATTAGATTATGATACCCGGGTAACATAATATATCTTATTCCTATTCTTTTAACAGGCAAATAAGATATTTATGTTTACCCGGGCATCATAATGGATATAGACCCCCAGTACAAAAGGGGTGCCCCCATATTGCCCCGCTATACATTACGTTTTTTAACTATAAAATGAAAATCCTTAAAATTTTAATTTCCACATTTTCATTGGTTCGCCGACAATTATCTGTCTTTAATTGGTTCTAATTTTACGTCGTTTACATTTTACTATTCGACGCCTAATAAAAGCGTGATTAAATTAGCGGTTAACCACTATAGTCATTAAATTACTTTGAACTTATTTTCGCTAGATTTTCTTGTTAGCGATAAGATTATGGAAATAACTGTAAAAATCATCAAATGTACCTTCAGTTAATCAATATCCTTAAGATTAGAAACTTAGCATTTTCTTGTATTCGCTTTTTGACGAATCAGATCCTTTTGCTGATAGGTCAAAGTAAAAAATGATTTTTTTCGACGAATGCAGCAATTATAAACTTAATAATACTCTAGTTTTGATTGGCCAAAACAATGTGTCCTTGAATGTTTTTCTATTATCAACGCTCATAAACACTATGGAGCAATATACACCCCGCATAAGACCGGTTATCATTGAACTATTCAGCGACTATTAGCTTTTTATATAAGTGGTCTAATATTCAGCAAAGTGAGTCTAAATTGCGTCAATCGGTGTGTCTATTGATTTGAGTCTGGCAAGCGAAAAGGTCGATTATGGATCGACTTTTTTGTTTCTTTTGGTGCCAAAAAGGGCCAGAATATTGGCCCATATTGAAAAATGCCCATAGCGTCATTTTACAAACTCGACTCGGTCAATAGTTGGGTCGTATTAGATTTATTTACGTTATTTATTACAGCTTAAAATTGCGTATTAATTTCAATTATTATAACTTATAATTATAAAGTAAGTTGGCATACAAAGTAAGCTGCGGGGATTTAAGCCTTTTTGTGAAGTCGGGGTCAAATACAGTTTATGTTATGTTTTAATTTCATGAAAGATAACCAAATCGATTAGGCATATCAAAATTTAATTTCGATATTTTCGACGGTTGTAATTTGAGATGAAAAATAAAAAAAACGTCAAAAGAATTTTATGAAAAAATAGGATCAATTTTAATAATTGAAATAACTGACTGACATAAGTTAGGGATCTTAAATTCACATAGGCATGAAATTTAGAATTCACTACTAGATGAAACGGAGATAATACTCAGTGCATCCAGTAACTTTATTCTTCTTTTTGGAGACGGGCTTTAAAAATTAAATGCGTCATAATAGCTCGAAGTTGAAATCACAAACACACATTACTCATGTTTCCATTGATCACAAACGGAAAAAGTTACTGATTAGGTTAATCTTCGATGTACGATAAGCCTGGAAAAGCTTAGTAAAAATTGGATAATATAGCTTGAAGTGTACTGAAAAGGCAGCTGAATGGATACTTAGTGCTAACTGACCCGTTAAATTGACAATTTTGAGCAACGTCAGTCGCGACATTATATTTTGCGATCTCCTTCTCATTCTTTTTTACGAATGTTTCTCAGATAGTTTGAAAACCGACGGAAATATTATTTTTTTTATAATTTTTTTTTGACTGTTTTTTAAATATGGCAAATTGCAGATTGTCACGATTCCTGCTTATCACCGATTTTTTGAAGAGTCAGAGAGTGTGATAGAAATGAAGAGCTAGAGTACTGGGATCTCTTGATCCTTCGGTAAATTTCTTAGAAACAATAAAAATATTAGGCTTGAAATTGTATTTAAAAAATAGATAATGAAGGTTTTTTGTTTGATTTTTGATATTGTTTATATATACATTGATATTCTTACTGTTTTTTCTAGTTACATGAGAATTGTAAATAACTGGCTTTAATAAAACTCTACAGTATGTCTAATTTTTAATGTCTAAATTCGAATTAAAAATAAGACATAACGGTACCTTCATATATGATAACTCGAAATTTAATATTTAATTTAAGCTAATGAGAAGTCGTGGCAAATGACTAAAATATAAACATACTTTTTAAAGTTTATGGAAGGTACTGTTCAAAAAACGCGTAGGCGTATATATTTAAAAATATGAATACCTCACGAGATCCCAAATTTAATTCTTATTCGTCATTCTATATTATGAGGTATTTCAAAACAGGATAGGAAAATTTTTTAAAATGAATAAAAAATACGAGCGATTAAACGACATCAATATTTTCTCAACGAGTCTCGATTACAATGAACGAAAATTATATAAGAAGGTCGCATGCTTTCTAAACATCACTGACATTTAAGAAAGATATTATGTCGCATCATAAATGGGCACCTTTTTTGGCCGATATTTTGTCTAAAAATACTTGTTGTAACTTTTCTGTTTTCTTAGACATGTTGTGACTGCATATTTTTTTGTGTTCGTTAATCAATTATTAATAACGTACTGATGAAGAACCTAAAATTCGAAATATATTTACATAACAATAAAAAATATTATTATTATCACATCTCGACAACCAAAAGTTGTAAAACAAAATCATAAATTATAGTATTTATTATTATCGCTTTATATTGGGAAACATAGGCTATTAACTTTTGAGCACATTCGAAGGATTTTAACATAATATTATATAACCTGGAACTAATAAACGATTGATTATTCGGCATGATATTTTTCGAAAAACAAAAATAAATACTTGATCTTGAAGAGCAAAACGTTAACACTGTCAAAACTTATCATAAACTTTGATTTCGGCCATCAGAAAGCAAAAGAAAAAATTTCGATAATAAATTAGCTTTTTTCGCTTAAAAGAAATTACCTGTTGATTCATTTTTGCAGGGACTTATTTTCTAACAAAACATAGCTTAAAGTTTAAATTTTTAAGATCTTCTTAATTGTCTTGTCAAAATATTATTTCACCGAAGAGTTAACATAATAGTTTGTCGAGAAAATTACAAACGCTTTAAAATAAGCATTGTTGCCTATTTTAAATTTTATTTGTGGTTATGTCGAATTTCCGAGCGAGTAATGTGGCGCAAAAGTACAGCACAGTGCGTTTAAACGGGACGGACCTAGTAGGACAGTTCGGGTCAAAAATTCTGCTACCGTGCATTTAAACCGGCACTATGGTCGTTCAATTCCCGCAAAACGTAATGGGCAGTTTGAATTGCCAAAGTGCCGGGTTCAAATGCACGCTAGCAGGACTTATTTACCCGAACTGTCTACTAGGTCGTCCGTTTAAACGCACTATGCTGTAGTATTTTTCCTAATTAAAAATACTTTCATGAATCCGAATTTAGCGAATAATGCCATTGCTCTTTAAGTCACAATTTGGAATTTTCAATATTCTTGTTTCAAAAATTGTATAGCAAAGAGCAGACTATATTAGTTTTTATAGTCTTTATTAATATTTGATTGTTTGTTCTGCTAGCTTTCAATCAGATTTGTAAGAAATTATCTATGCCTATTTGTGGTTGTATCAGAAAAAATAATGATCTTTGAATATTGGGCTTTTAATTTGAGGCCACTATTGCCTAAGTATACTAATGAATTCACCTGATAAAAAATTTTCTCACAAAAAACTGTGTTATATTACGAATATTTGATATTTGTCAGGTAACGGAGTCCTGTCCGGTAATCGGGAGTCCTGTCCGATCCGCGGATTCCGATTATTATAAATTAATTGGAAAAACTATGAAGAGAAAAGTGTTCGAAAGGAGGTACTTTTAACAGACTTTTGCGATTTTATGATTATGGCAATAACCCTGGTCCAATAAAATGGCGCCATTATGGTATAACATGTTATTTTATGTAGACTTGATGGACTTTGTAAACTTTATTATCTTAATAAGAATTCGAATCTAGTCGATAAAAAATCAAATTTTATGTAGATATGATTTATTAGATTTTTTATTTTAATTTGAGTAATTATTAAAAAAATATCAGTCGAAAAAAATAATGAAGAAAGGAGCTCCGTGGAGGTACAATTAACGAACTTTTGTCATGAATCACTTAACAAGATCGGAAACTTCTTCGCGAGAAATCGATTTATTTTCAATTTTTTAAATCATTTTGAGTCAAAAATTTGACTCTGAAATGCTTTCAAATTTTGGGCTTCCGGCCGTCGCGCGTGATATGGTGTTTTAACACAAACAATAAAATTTTATTTTTTCACGAGAAAATAAGAGGGTTTCATGCGGCCAAATTGTATTAGGAAAGTTTCATTGATAGATATCAGAATAATGTAACGAAGTGATTTTCTAGATTGACTAAGTCATTTGGACTTGGCTCTAAAGAGGTCTTTGTATTTTCCAAAATGTAAGTTCCGGTGTTACACACAGGCATAATTTTGTTAAAACTTGATTCCCCATTATAAAGAGGAAAATAACAGAATAATGTCAAATGTTAGATAATCATTCGTTCACGACTAGAGTTAGTCTAGGCGTAAATCAATTTTAGATGATAATTTATTCCTCAGATTGTTATTTTCAGTCTTTTAGGAAAAATCATGATCTAAAATTTCTTCTGATTGTATCTTTCATTCGGAAGAGTGTTTTTAGTACCAGTAGCTAAAAAATTTTGCTTGATTTACTAAAAAAAACTTCGTAATTATCATATCAATTAGGGGCTCCTGGTCATTTTTTTACTAGTTTTTAAGCCAATTTTTTTATTTAATTCGGCTTTTAAAACACTTATCCGATATACATTCTTAGATAGCTAACTGAGCACAATATCTTGTGAAAAATAAAAATAAAAAAATTGGTTCATCGGGCCAATTTATTTTATCTTTTTTCTGAGATACTGAAATTGTTAAATTACTCAGTTTTTCTTAAAAAAATTGGTAACAATCGTTGGATTCGGAACCAATTTTTCAAATCCAATTATTTACACAAATTTTTGCTCTGTTTAAGCTTCTAAGATTCAATCGGAGAGTCGTTTGCAAAAGCTGAATTAATCACAATTTTGGCTTGAAAACTCTAGTAAAAATGACCAGGATCCCCGTATCGATAATATCAAGGCCTCTGCTCTCGGGTTTTAGTTTGGGCTGTTTTTTGCTGTATCACAAACTAACAAGAAGTAAATTAAATTTATGCATAGAACACATGTTACTGTTGTTTGAGCTGATTAAATTTATTCACGGGCTATAACATCCAGTCAAAATATTCAATGGATTTCAAATAATAGTTCAGGGGTCGGCTTATTTTTTACAATTTTCTGAAATTTAGGAAAATTATTTTTGAATGCCAAGGATATTGAACTCTAGTGCTGTGAGAATTTAATCTCCATATTTTTTTGTACATGCTAAAGGCCAGATAAAACCAACTTATATCCTTCGAATAAATCGATAATCCTGCCGCGTAAAATGCTGTTCTGATTCGATTTTTCTGGCATATATATTTCAGTTTTTTTTCTTGCTGCAATTTTGAGCTGATTCAAGGACCAAATTAAATTTTTAATTGGCAAATACGACCCGATATTTTCTCTATATATATATTGCCAAATTTTGGCACGGAAATCTGCCTTTTTGTTTTCAGTATATCTTGGTGCGCGTTTATTGATTTAATTTCACGGAAATTATATACCGATGAACCGCCAGAGTAAAGTTAAATCTGTAACTGAAAACGTAAATTTAATAATAAAAAATTATGGCAGAAAGATTTTTTTGGTTTTTTGAAATAACATTTAAAATGCGTTCGAAATTTCGGAGAATTTTGAGTTTTGGGTCAAAAGAAATTTCGTAACCATAAATTTTAATCACTTATGGTGCCTGAAGTGAATTAATAAAGTTTTTTTTATATTTTTGTTGTTTATTATTTTTATTTGTTGGAATTTAACACGTCATTATATTTGGACAGTTTATTTAATTTATTAGTGAAATTGTTGTTTTATTAGTAACATTTCAGTTTTATTGTTTTTAGTCTAAAATCGAATATATTACAAAGGAAATCAAAAATGTAAATTTTGGGAGTTTGGCTCACAGCTGGGCATATCAATTTTCCTTGTTCTTTGGTGGTCTATTTTTTGGTAGTATGACAAATATTGATCTAGCAGTTTTAATGTGTTAATAGTTTTTAAACAGTTATTAGTATGGCATCAAAACAAGGGAAATCGGCGTTTTTCGAAAAAAAACTGATTTTCTTAGTCATGTTAGCAGCATACATTTATTGAATCGTATTTTTACGTTATTATATTCGGTTGGGGAATGTATTAACGTATATAATTGATAGAAAATGTCAATCGATCGCGTTTTTTTATTTAGGAGCAATGTTATAAATTTATTCTTTAATTTAAATTCTAGAAATAATTATTGCCGGGTCTCTGCAGATTTGCAATTCAAATGTTAACAATTAATTTTTTACTGTTATCTGATTTTTTTAAATTTGAAATTGCTTAAACTCGCCAGGACCGCAGAATATTTTCTAGAATTAAATCTAATTTACTTACGAACGTCACTTTAACACCACGTAACCCACAACGAGTCAAAGAGTTCCTTGTTTACATTTTAAATTTGTATGTCATGACATGTCATATCGTTTGACCATCATCTAGATTGTAATAAAACGTTTAACATAGAAATCAATTTGTAACTTATTGTTTTGGCGGTGGGCAAAACGGGACTGTTTTAGATTCTTTCAAAAGTCATATTATGAAAATGACACCACAATTTCTTTTATTCAAATATATTTACATTAAAATAGGTCAGCGACAGTGCATTTGAAAATAGCTTTTTTTAGAAGTTTTTTTTCGCATTTTCACCAATTTTGGAGAGCACTTTTTATGATTTGAGGCGTTTTTTGGCTAGAGTGAACCAATAAGGCCCGCGACAGAAACAAAATGGTTTCAGTTTAATTTTCCAAAAAGCCAATCGGAAAGTCGAACATCAGAGTGAATAAAATCAGAGTACAATTCCTTCACAGTTTTGTAAGTTAGACTTATTGATGCAAATCATTTTTTACCTGATTTTGTACTTGAACAAACGGTATAACTCTTTTTTAAATTATCTTGTTTTGGTTTATTCCTAGTGTTATCAGCTGAATAAAGCGTTGTGATCAGATGTCTTGTATCACTTTTGGGACATAAGGTGTGCATTTTGGTCTTTACGGACCTATAGGATATACTGCAAGAATCCTATTTTTACGCTGCCATAGAGAGCCAATATTAGATTAAAATTTTGAAGTCGATCATTGGTTCTAACAAGTTAATCCGGATTTGTCCGAAACCACTACCAAAACACGGCGAACAATTATTCTCAGCTAGTATTGTTTATGCTGAATAATGCGGGTGTCCAGTTTCGTACTGAAATCTCACATAAGTAAATTTTTACTAATAATTCATTTTTTTTCGAATTTTTCAAGCTATTTGCAACAAATATACAGGTATATGGAAACATTTCACGAATTGGAAAAAATTTAAATCAATTCTGATTTGGCGTATTTGAATTATTTTGTTCAGCCCGAAAGCTGAGATAAATAAAGAGTCAAATGGTACATTTTTTTAACAAAATATTGTTTAAATCGGAAATTTTTCCAAAAACAATTTATGCAAAAAATGGTTTTCAATATGCAGGTCATAAATTTTTTGCTTTGGGATTACATAACTTTTACGTTTTTATTGATAAACGTTATTCCCAACTTACTCTGCAGCAATCTCCTATAGGCCTTAACAATTAAGTCGCTTTACGGCGATACATTGTTTTCTAATATTTATTTTTAGTCAAGCAGTTCCTTTCAGAAGCGAAAGCGATTCTTAAAACAATGTGGGGAAAAGCCAGAAGTGAGTAACATTTCTAAAAAAATTGGACAAAATTGTAATTTATATGGCTAATATAAAACTTAGTAAATTTTGCTTTCTTTCTTAGTTTTTGCCCGACATCGATTGCAGCATATTTTGTCATTGTTAAACACCTTACGTTTGTAATTTTCAAACGTTTTGGTGGCAGGAGGTTAGTTTCAGCAAAAACTTGAGAAGAGAGCAAATTTGTACACACTGTATATTATATATACAATATATTATCTATATATTTACATGTCTATAAATACAGGCATAAGATTTCATTAATATTGGCCTTTTTTCTAATTTTGAGCCTTTTTAATTATTTTTAAAAAGGTAAGAATTTTGTATAAAATTCAATGTAACTTTTTCAGTGGCAGTTTGGGTCGGAAGCTCTTACCCGCCTAAAAACTCGCGAGGTGTTTTTGCCAGTGTTAATGCTCGTTCGACAATCGAACGGAGGAAAATTTTGGGCTATGAAATTCTTGAATAATCAAAGGTAGATTTATATTTAAAAACAGGATAAATTATTCTGATATTTGGTCGGTCCAAACTGAAACAAGTCGAGCACACCCCATAAACGAAAAGAATTCTACTATGCAGTTCATTTCCCTTTCTTATGTCATCAGCTTGATTGCTTTCAAGGTAACTTACGACCGAAAACAACAAGTTCGCCCGTTTTTATACCCTCGGCCACTTTGTTGTTTGAGAAGATGTTTAATTCCTATATGGGACGGAAAACGGCCGAATTTTGTTCCAACCTTCTAATTTTAAAAAGCAGCGTCCGTCTATTAGACAACGGTGATTTTTTGAAAGATTATTTCTTCTTTGGCAAATACCATTAATGTAGGGGTATTCATCATTTGGAATTGCTTTTACTAAATTACGCATTACCTTGGTGCATTATTATCAAAAGTCACAGACCTTTTGTCTCAACTTTTGGACTGCTATACAGAAAGCTTCAATGGAAGCCTGATCTATCCCAATCCTTTTTTCCTTGGAAAGTTGAAGAATTAATTTTTTGGAACCCCTATTTCTTTCATACTAGAACAATTAAACCTGGGACAAAAAATATTTTGCGAAAAACTTCTACATAGTTTATTGTATGGTTTTTTGGAGGAAAGTGTCTTTCAAACGCCTCTGTTCTCAGCCTGGAGTCGCGATTGAGAAAGTTTTGCGGGGATTTTTTTGTTTTAACTATAACTTATAGTCTATAAGTGATTCTTCTAATTTTTTTTAGGACCATCATACTATTTACATGGTGCTCGAATTTTCCTGGTGGCGGAATGTTTCACATCTACGAAGAATAGGTCGTTTTAGGTAAGCTTTAACTACGAATTCCAGATACCACCTCGCTTTTTATTTAAATCTTTAATGTATATTGTTGTATCACCTTCCGAATTTGTTTTACCAGGATTGGTCTTATGACTTACAAATTGTTATTTTTGTTTTCAGCTTTGATCGTTAATTAATAGATTGTTTTAACTAATTTATGATGGAAACACTTCGTGTATATTACTGCGTCTAGAGTCTGTATTCCTCAACCATCGACTGTACTAAAACTAGCCTTGTTCAATGACATTAAATGAAATATTTTTTATCGAAATTTACGATTCGGTTTTAAACATTCGATTCACGTGACTTTTTCCAATTTTTGTTTTAATTTTAAAAGGAACGAGAGTTTTGTTACAGTAATGTCTTTTATTAAGACGGAATCCTTAGGACGCTTTTCATCAAAGTTTGACTCCATAATACATCACAAGTTCTGAAATTT
Organism: Oikopleura vanhoeffeni; assembly: GCA_004367855.1. Classification (NCBI taxonomy): domain Eukaryota; kingdom Metazoa; phylum Chordata; class Appendicularia; order Copelata; family Oikopleuridae; genus Oikopleura; species Oikopleura vanhoeffeni. The sequence continues at coordinate 515,127 of SCLH01000320.1, read as the reverse complement.
TGTTATTCTTCGCCTTCACTATCATTTCTGAAATCATACAAAAAATTGAAACAATGCTATAACAATGGAAAATAAAGTTTTTGGTACTATTGAGAAAATCAGATGTACGTTATTAGACGTACTTTTTCGTTGAAGTTCTGCCAGCTGCGTATAAGTGAAGATCCTGGTTGAATACAACCATTAAAACTGAATAGTCTGAATATTGAGTCAAAGATGTCTTAAAAAACTGTTGTGTTTGATAACATGTTTTAGGGGTTCTTAGGCAGGGTCCATACCTTTTTCATTGCTAAAGAATTAATGAAGTATCAAACTTGACACTTGTTACCAAAATAATTTTTAAACGAGACAGTGAACGGTATTTCCGTATTTGTTCAAAGTCATATTACCGTATATATAAGGTCTGTCCAATCACTGCAAAGTTTTAGGCCGAAAATTTACTTTCGAATTTACAATCGCTGAATAGTTTTTATGATTTTTTTGATGTGGAATTCAATGTGATCGCAAAGATCAAATTTTCGAAGTAACGGATGGTTTTGTCCGAACTAAATTTATAAAACAGGCTGACAAGAAATTAGTATACAAAACACGGATCGGCAGACTCTGCTCTTTTTCACTTTTTCAGGTCAATTTCTGAGCACATTTATGATATTTCAGCTCAAACCCTAGACAAGCTCTTATGGCAGTAAGATGAGTCCGAATTTTTTGGCATCAAATAGAAGAAATAGCTTGAAAACTGTTAGACAGAGAAACGATTCACAGAAAATTTGCCGACGCCTGACAATATGAAAAATATGGCACCACAATGGGCTAAAAAAATGTTAATTCAACAAACAGTTATTTTAAGAATTGACATTTCGACTCAAATGAATTTATCGTATTCCCAAAGCTTCAAATCTCGAGTCGTCTCGAGGTCTCTTCCAGAGCATCCTAAGACATTTCGCGCCAGAATTTTAATTAAACTCCTGATTTTAAATAAAATATAGCCTGGATTAAGTATAATTAAATCGTATCTACTTAAAAAGGTAATAAAAAAGTTGAAGAAAGGCATCTTTGTTTCTAATTTACATATGTAACATACTCATCTAGTGAAATTAGTTTTTTATTCGTAAATATATTTAGTAAATCTTTTTTTGAGTTGTAAATAGATTATATTTCATACAATCTTGAATAAAGTCATAGTTATCGCCAGAATATTTTAAAATGGCGTTGTATCACCAAAATGTCGGGCGGGGTAAAAACGCGGCTAAAAAAAGAGTCGTGCGACCTATTGGTGCACGACTGATGGATAATTCATTTTAGGGGACATATTTTACGCGTTAGTAAACAATTTTTGGTAAAGTCGAAAATTTTTTTTGTGCGTTTTTGCAATTTAGACCTGGGAGAACTAAACAAATAGCGACAAATGATTTTTGGCATGTGGAACCTGGAAAAAAAATATGCAGTCAGAAAATTTTTTTTGGTTCCTAGGTTCATCGTGCCGGTGACAAAATTGCTGCAGAATGACCGAAAAAACGCTTTGGCGAATTCGGTAATCACCGGAAAAAAGAAACATTTCTATCCACTACAAATTCGTTAAAATCAGATGCAAAAAACTGTTTTGTCGCTATCTAGTCTATTTCCTCAGAACAGATACCACCTTAGGTGGGTACCTAATAAAAAGCGACCTTAAATAAAATGATTACGAATTTGTCAAAAAAACCGGTTTTTCAACCAATATACGACCGGTAACGATCATACAAAAAATTTTTAAAAAATACATTTTCCAAACTTTCAGCAAATATCAGCTATATTCCAGCCATTTCATACGTCAGGCTGTCCGTAAAAACCGGAACTGATGTTCAAAAAAAAGAATGAAAAACGCGTCGGTACCGCCTTAACCCTTGTGAGCATATAAAAAAAAGTTCCGCAAGGCACCAGAGCCGCCATGTGGCTACTTTGTAATGTTTTGTTCACAGAGAAGCTAAGCGCAGTTGGAAATTTAATTTTTCTGCATAAGGAAGTTGAAAGTCATATTTTTTGCATTCGACATTTCAATTATTCTAAGAATTTCAATTTTGGAGTTCTAGGAAAAACTAGTGGAAAAGCAAGGTGTTACCATATCACGTATACATCGGTCACAGTTGTCTCTAACAATTTTACTCTCTGTCCGAAAACAATGCACAAGAATCTGGCATACGTCATAAGTTTTTGTCCGCTTGATTTATACTCATAAAATCAAAAGTATTTATAAGTTCAAAAATTTTGATTGAAAAATTCATGATTTTTTGGATGAAAAATGTTTATCCACCAAAAGCAGATAATGAATTTTTTTCTATTATTTTTCGAGAAATATGGTATGAAGTAAAACTGTGGACAATGTTGATTGGTTAAATTCACTTTAAATAACTAAAATTTTTCATGGGATACTTAAGTTGAAAATTTTGGATATTTTACTTCCTAAGAAAATGTCCTGCCCCTAGATAACCAATAAATTTTTATTTCAACTTGTGTATGATGCATGCAAAAACTTCCTAAAAACTGCTAATCTAACATTTGATTTCTATGTCCATTCCGAAATAATTTTTTACGGAAGTGAAACATAGGCTAAAAATCCCTGAATAAATCAACTCCGTAAGCCGGAAACAAAACATTCGAAGAAAAATTCAAATATTTTCTCGAAACCGAATTAAAGTTCTTTATAAATTGTATTTTTGAAAGAAAAAGATTCCTCGATCCAGTTTTTGTCTTTTTTCGATGATTTTAGGTATGCTGGAGCCACAATTGGGCTCTGTGCTCCAAGGGTATAGATAATTTTAGCGATATTTTGTATGTGAAACCGACACTTTTCACAATGAACAAAACGCCTAAAATAAGTCCTATAGACACATACTCATGTCAAATGAGACATAGGGAAAATAAAATATTTGGTCTTTAAAGACATTGGTCGAAATTACTAAACCTACCTTAATTTCAAAAACACATCAGAGTGAATTGAGTAATAAGCAGGCACTAATTATAATTACAAAATAACACTGTTTTTCATATTTATACTAATGCGTTACATACTAGTCATATAAAATACAAAAAATGGTGTATTTTTGTGTGTTAATATAATATACATGTATGTAAAACCCAATCATAAGGTTTCATCCATAAAGAGCCTGAATAAATCTTCTTTAATTAAAGAATTCAGAATTTTTGATTCGTTTAACATTGATTGGATAAATTACAATGTTTTTTATATCAAAAGTTAATTAAAAAAAGTAAAAAGCAGTAGAAAATTAATGCAACCATTTATTCATCTTTTTGGCTGGTTTCAAGAAAATTAAACGCACTTTGATGGACCGCAAATTCTATTTGAACGCCATTTTATTTTTCACGCGAACGAACATTATAAGCTTAAGTTAACTTAAGGGGGTGCCAATAGAGTCCTAGCAGATTGGGCATTTTTTCAGAGCGATATATTGAAGAAAAAATGTGAAAATTTATTTTTTTATTTTTTTTTTCTTTGCCAATTAAAGTGTTCATGATCTTGCGTAAGGTTTATATTTAAATTTTCTTAAACATAACTAAGTATCTGGGAAAATAAATAAAAAAAATCACTTTTTTTCCACTTATGTACAAAATTCCATTTCCAACCTAACCCACTACAGAATTTTTTTTTGAAAACGGTGTTAAAATAAACTTCAGATGATTGTCGGGTGTTATGCGCTAACAAAAGTCTGTTTTAAATTCTGCGTCACACTTAAATTAAAATTTTCTCGATATCAAAGTTTTTTCCCAAATGAAAAATGGTCAAAAATGTCAAAAGTAGAGTAAAACAACTTTTTTTTTGAGAATAAAAATGACCTTCAATTCGTTTGATATTAAAAAATTGTTCTGACTCTATCACAAAAAAAATGACGCCTATAACACACCCGCAATTTTATGGAATTTCACCACCATATTTTTTAATTAAGTGCCGAATGCATTATCGAGTGTACACCGAGTGTTAAAAATTTCATCCAGTAGTTTAGAAATGAATAATCGCGCGACCAAACTCATTAGTTGACATACGGAGATTTAATAAGATAACAAAAAAATTAAATAAAATGATCCCTACCCGGTCATTTTTTTTTCTAAGGAATTCCCGAAAAACTACAAATTAAAAATTTTTGGACTGATTTGCGATAAAAATTTTCAATAATTTTCCAATAAACTTCGACAAAAGATGAATAAGATTTTTAATGAATTTTTTTCAAACGGGCTGTCAGAAAAATATGTAGGCTTTTTTAAAAAAGTTAAAAAGGTAGCTATTTCGTTCGGTTTTAACCCAGGCAGATTTAATGAAGGAAAAACAAAAAAATTTTTGGACGAAATGCGAAAAAAAATCTCATAATAGTTTGAAGTTTTTTTGAAATTTTTACGATTTACCAAAAATGAAAACTCCAAACTCAATCTTTCCTAAAATGAATAAAAATAATTTTATCAAAGTGAAACATATTTATATCGGTTAGCTAATCTATAATAAGCATAAAAAAATGATACGGACTTTATTATTTTCGTAGTTATAACGGACTCAGTCTGCCGGTTCATGGCACCCCGCTTAAGCTCACTTGTATTTCTCTGTATTTAATAATTAAGGACAAGGGTTATTTTATTCTGATGAAAATTTGATCTAAAAATTTACGTTAGTAAAATCGGTCGAAAATGCGATGTTTCCAGTCTAACCGTCGTTATGAACTTGCGGGTTTAGTTTAATGGTTATCAACGAAAATATTTGATCTTATCTACAAAAAATGAATTAATATTTAATGATGAAATATGAATCGATTAAATGTTTGATGTACAGCAGACCGGTTTAGCAAAAAATTTTCTCAAGCAAAAAGTAATGTAAATACTGTTATGCAATAAAGTANAAAAATTTTCAGATCCGCCGGAAACGACGCTCGAAATTTGGTCGTCTTCAAATTTCAAATCCCTACTCCTCCCTGAGTTTTTAAGGTATCAACTTCATTTATTTTTCAAAATGTTCAGAATAAGTACAATTAAAACACTAGAGACGAAAATTTCCCTATTTGTATCTATCTCGCTTTCAGTTTGCAAAAAACGATTTTTTAAGCCTTAATTTTGCTTGTTTTCAAATCCCTAATCCTCCGTCATTTTGAGAGATAAATTTCCACAATTTGTAGGAAAGTGATCAGCAAACACTCACCAAAAACACTAGAGACGAACATTAATAAATTTATTTCTCACTTTCTCTCTAGGCTCCGAGAATCGAATGTTGAAATTGCAAATAAGTAGGAAAATTATAGACTAAGGGCATTTATAAACCGGAAAAGATCAGAAAAGTCCTTTCTAGGGCTTATATAATTATGAAAATACCGCCAATGACCTTCAAATACTTCAGGTACTATATAAAAAACATTTCATCGAAATTAAGTAACATTTTTATGTCCTTCGAGATTTGCGTTGACCACCCCCTTTACCCAAAATTTCAAAAAGTTCAAATGTGCCGATTCCGAGCTCGAATTATACATGGAGGGATCTAAATTGCAACTGTTTCATAGAACGATTTTAACTCGTTGACTTGATTTCGGCCATCCAGCTACCATTCACCATTTAATCGCATTTTACGGCGCTTAATCATTAATGAAAAGATCAGTTATAAAGGTATCAATAAACTTTAAAACAAAATGACGTTTGTGCGTTTTTTTTGAAAATTTATACTGTACACGATTAGTAATGTGATGCGAAGGTGAGATGAGGAGACAGTCGANACATATTATTATGGTAGTATTACAGTACTTATTTTTTGCAAAAAAATTTTAAATTACCAAATAAAACCATTGATCGTGAAAATGATCGTGAAAATGATCAAGAGACCGTATATTCAAGGAATAAGGTTGGCCAAAATAGTACTGTTTTTTTCAAAAATTGCTTAAAACTTTTTTTGAAAAAAGTGAAGATGTTCTTTAGAAGTTTTTAAGATTTTTTTCCATTATACCAAAGTCCAAAAACGATCACGTGACCTTCAAATTAAGAAATAAGGTTTTGGTTCAAGTAAACAAATAGTACCCAAATTACGCCGAAAAAATTTGTGGGCAAATAAACACCTAATTTAAGAGTTTTGAGCATAATGATATTTTCCAAAAAGGTCACGTGATCTTATTTTTCAAGAAATAAGAATTAATATATGTCATATTCCAAACTTTTTGGATTATTTCGTCACGTGATTTTATTAGGACTTTGGTGTAATGAGAAAAAAGTCTTAAAAAGTTTGAAGTTCATCAAAAAATGTTTTTGACGTAATTTGAGTACTTTTTCAAATTACCGTATATGGTGTATCGTATATCAAATTATAGTCATTTTCAAAGTTCATCTTAGAGACTTGTTAGTACCCTCAAAAGAATCGGAAGGGTCGACTTTTTGATGAAAATATTAGCAACTATGCGTCAACTATGTACTGAAAGGGCGCCAGAGAGCAAAAATCTCCCTGTGAAATCTGACCATTTTGCTCTCTAGTGACCTTTAAGTACANTTGTATAGCAAATTGGCTGAATTGTATTTAAAGATAATAAAAAATATATGTCAATAATGAAACTTTGCTTATATGGCTCGATTTTTAGAATGGTAGCTAGATGGCCGAAATCAAGTCTGGGTACAGACTCACTTCTAAAGTCTACGAGTTAACTTAATTTCATTTTCGTTCCCATTTTGACATTTGATTCAGAATTTAAGAATTAGTTGCCATTTTATTGAAAAACTTTTGTTTTATTGTCCTTATAGATTCTTACCCATTATATTGAATAACTTTGACCATTTTTGATTTGAAGAATGCACTCCACCATCTTGAGGAAATGAAATTGAGGCAGAGTAACAATGTTATACCAATTTCAAGATAAAGAATAACAGCTACGAATTGCCATTGAAAACTCATTCTAAGATACAAAAAAATGAATAATTTAGTAGCCGAGAAAATATTTTATAAATTCCAGAACAAAAAATAGTTTTCTCTCAGTCTATAACGAAGATAATTTTTTTGGGTACGGTTTCACCCATGACGTCATAATATCAATATTTCCCTCACATTTTGGCCATCTAGACCGACGATTAGAGCATGATTTTGAGGCACTTTTTCACAAAATTATGACGTCATGGGTAAAATCGTACTTTAAGTTTTATCTTCGATTTTACACCCGATTTTTTTCTGTTTTTATGCCGTATCCCCGATTTCAAAAGTTTAATTTTGGCCCGGTTCGCTCCCTATCTATAAGCTTTGAATTATAAAAAAGCCACCATTTTAAAAAATGAAACTTAGATTATTTATAAATAGTTATCACATTTTGAAAACTTTAGTAATCTGTAAAGCATGACATTTAAAAGATGAGCAATTTTGTTAACAATGAGAATTGTCTAAAAATGTGCTGAATTATATTTTTACTGAAAAGAATATCATTAGGCAAACAAATTTACCAGAGTCTATAAGCACGTGATATGCGACGCTGAATTTATTTAATGTGAAGTCCTCAAAAAAATTTTTGTCCGATAAATTTTATGGTCTTTGAAAATTTCCCATTTTGTCTGCTTAGACACTTTATTTCGGGTTATAAGAAAAAATTCGTAGGTTCTACCCATTTGTCAGTATCGAAATAAACGAGAGAACGTCAAATTGTAAATTTTCGAAAATTTGAATTCCAATTTTATAGCGTATACTTTTCAGGAAATGAAATTTTTCAAATTAACAGAACGTCAGCAAAATCTCTTAATCTAGAAATTTTAGTCAAAAACAGACACTTTGAAAATAAAATTAGGAGGATTACCGTGACGATTTGAAATAAGAAATTTCAGAACTCAAAAATGGGTATCGATGTTTTTAAGCTATCTTGTAGAGAATTTTTTTCTGGTCATTTTAAGATGCAGTATTTTTTTTGGTTTTGAGTTTTTTTTCAAAAAAAACTGTTTCAAGGTGCAGAAAGTGACCTTTTAGTCCGCGGGTTCTCACGGGAGTGAAAAATAGCGGTATCACAAATAAAATAAGTTGACTCACAGCGAAGGGTTTTCTCCTGGGTAGTTTTAATTGCAACGTTATCGATGTACCGGCTGGTTAAAATTAACCGGTAAAGTATAGCTTCCGGTACCGGAAGTATATTTTCAATGATTTACATGTACCAAAAGATGCGCAATTATCGGTTTTCTGAAACGGTATTATGAACTAGGGGTCATTTGTGTTACCGGCTATTGAACTCCGTGAGAACCGCGGACTAAAAGTCACTTTTTGCCCCTTTAAGGAGTGGGTTCGCAAATTGAGCCTCTCCAAAGGTCATTTCCCGTCAAACTAGCTAAGTTGATAATTCCAAATAACACATTTGTAAACTAACAGACCAACCTTCGCGGTATAAACCTTAACAGTAATCTGAATACAATCCTACCAACGCCGACAACCTACGCTTTTAAAATTTTTATTATTTTTGTGTCAGGCTCCGGAGAACGCTTACGAATATGCAAAGCGCTTTTTGTTTTTAAATTTGCTTTCGGCGGACAAAACGCAAAAAACAAAATTTTGAAAATGTCAGTTGGGAGGCTCGGCAAAAGCTATCTCTCCCCATTTGAGAGATACAGTTTCGACTCATACTGCATCTAAAAGCAGAAGACTTGTTAACCAATAAACTAGAGGGTTTTTTCGAAATTTGCTTTGGCGTCTCTTGGGGGCCATGGCAACATTTCATTGAGCCTAAATTTTGACAAATTTAGAAACCAGAAAAAATGCTTCAAAATAATTTTTCCGTAAATACAAACACTTTTAAGAATTTTGGTGCAATTTTTAACTCGGTAAGCGTCAAAAGAAACAAATGAGCGCACTTCAAATTTAAATCAAAATATCTTATCGTTTTCGTTTTTTGGCTGTTTTTGGCCGCCGCAAAGCGAATATTTAAACAAAAGCAATTTTGCATTATTTTTAGGTTCCGGAGCCTCACGCAAAAAAATATAAAAATGATGAAAAATTGAAGAAGTAGTCCGAACTGCGTGTTTTTTAAAAGCTTTTAAAGGTAGGTGTCGGCAAGTAGGTGGATGGTATCAGATTTACTGTTAATTCAAATTACCGGCGAAGGTTGGTTCTGTTAGTACATGTTTTTGGAAGTATCACCTTTGCTATTTGGCGGGAAATGGCCTCGGAAGAGGGCTCAAATTTGCGACACCCACTCCCTAAGATCAGTTGTTTTTTTTTAAAAAAAAATCCTGGGTTTAAAAACCGAAAAATTCTTACCAAGATAGCTTAAAAACATCCATACCTTTGTTGAGTTTTGAATTCTATTGTCAAATCGTCCGTCACTTAAAATAAACCTGAGGCCGCATTTATTTCTCACTCTGCCAATAAGGAATTTCGATTTATTTTCAAGATTTTTATGACGCATATCATGTTTTGAAGCGAAACAATAAAACGAAGAAAAATATTTTCACTTGTGACGCGCATAATTTTCGATATGACGAAACAAAGCCACAACACATTTCTTGAACAGTATAATATTATCCGGTCTTTGTTTCTGGTCAGTCACTGCTGCAATTGTCAAAAATTCTCTTTTGAAAAAATAATCAAATTTTCATGTTTTCGACAATCGGGCAATTTTTGTATTACAAAAACTTAAAGTTACAAGGGTTTTATAAGGTCAAAAATAATACGTGGCTCACACCAAAATGAATCACAGTGACTCATTACAGATGAGCTTATCTATTAACTTTAAAATGCAAGATAAGGACTCTTCGAACTATTTACGATCAATATTCAAAGTTCATGAAAAACGAATTCGAAAACACGTCTTAATATTCGATAACATCATTTAAAATTTTCGGCATTTTAGTAATTACTAGAATAATAGGAAACCTCAAAATTTGGCGGTTATTGAAATACCTCGCGGAGTTTTTAATTAAGAAATTTGTAAAAAATTGGCAATTATCTGAGAGCCAAATTATTTCGATCGAACTGCGAGTGAAATAATTTTCTTATACTGACGATGATTTATTAAAAATCGAAACGTTGAAATTAATAATTTTTATTGAAATTTCCAACGAATAAAAAATGGATAAAACCCCAGAATGAAAATAGTCAGGGAAAAATTACAAAACTGTAATAAAGTCAGGGAGCGAACCGGACAAAATTTCAACTTTTAAACAAGTGGATTATCAAAACCCGGAAAAATCACGAGTAAAATTAAATTATAAAAGTATGAGCTGATTTTTGTTACGATACCCTTTTTAATTCAAACCGCCGGTTTGGTCAGTATTTGAAAGTTCCAGAAATTAACAAATCCGTTTCTCGTGTTTTATGGACAATTTCACATAATGTCTACTAATGTTCTACGAGATAGGGTACGAACCGGGAATCCAATTGACCAAACTAAAACGGTTCATAAAAACTTTTTATCTAGTAGATAGGGATATAGTTAGGGTTCGGACCGGTTCTACATTTAAATTATGATTTTGTTTTTAGTAAAATTTATTTGTCTAAAAGCTCAAATTTTCCCCGGTCCGAACCCTAGATATAGTACAATGTCTACTAGACATCCAACAAAACGTATATTTTTTCTAATTTTGAAATTTCGTTTTTCAAATGGTCTAATTAGACTGTCACCCAAGTCGACCAAAACGGAAACAGAGATATATTATGCCTTTTAACAGGCAAATAAGTTTTTAAAGTTACCCAGGCATAATGATCGATATGAGAAAAATTGAAGGTAGCCAATATTGATTATTTTGGATTTTAATCCCAAAAAAAATAGTTCCAAAATTTTTTGGCAAAAATTCTAGAAAATTTTCAATTTTTTTCGAAATCTCAATTTTTGTTGACCGGAAATAGGGTAATATGGGTATCAAAATTTTTTGCTCCCAGTAAGGTTAGGTATCATGTGAAAAAAAAATTTAACAATTTCGACATTTTTTCGACCCCCTTCGATAGGTGACAGTCTAGGTCTAATGGTTGTAATGGCGATTTATTCTCTTCCAATAAAATAATTTCTCTGCATTATGAATAATTCCTAAAGAAATCTCAATTTCGATGTTTAGCTAGTAAACTTGTAAAGGGTAGCCTTTTAATGATTTACACACAAAATCGAAGTAACTTTGTATTTATATTTTATACGAATAGTGTTTCTAATTGGCTTCGTTTCTTGGCCAATGAGCGTGATGCGAAACTAAGAGTCAGCGATTTTATATCAAGGTTCGCAAGTTGCGAATCGCAACAACTCATAATTGAAAATCGGATGAGAAGTTGAAAATTACAGGGGACTTTTGCTTTTCAGTTTGTTGTTAATTGAGATACATTTTTGATTGACAAAAAATTTACAAGATTTAAAAACTCTGGAATGAATTCCTGGCGCATACATTTTTGTCCGAAACTTCAATGAGATATTAAAATTTACCTCTCAGTCGCTGAATGGCACTGTGCAGCCATGTCAACTTTGAACCTGTTTAGTACCCTTCTTTGTCAAGCAATATTTATTTTACCGTTTCTACCTTATGCTGCATAAGTTATACAGCATAAGTTATGCTGATCTCATAAGCATTACGAATCGTAATTTACGATGCCCA
>SCLH01000320.1:445984-467526 GCA_004367855.1 Oikopleura vanhoeffeni | reverse complement strand
AAAAAAGTCTTAGAATTTTTTTTTGATCAGGATGAAACGTTTTGTTTGGTGATTTAAAAAATTTTTGCAAAAAATAAGTACTGTAATACAGTAAAAATTTTCAATAAAAAAACGCACAAACGTCATTTTGTCTTAAAATTTATCGATAACTTTATAACTGGTCTTGTCATTAATGTTTAAGCGTCGTAAAATGCGATTTAATGGTGAATGGTCACTACTTGCCGGAAATCGAGTCTACGAGTTAATCTGACTGAAATATTGAACTAAATCATGTTTGAACGTAATAGATCCTATAAATGCTGAAAAACAAGGTTTGAGTCTAAATATTCTGAAAAACCCGTAAAAAAAAACCCTAAAAACTTGAGAATTCATGAAAAAACTTCGTTTTGACGTTAAATTAAACAATTTTACCCAAATATTTTGGTTGATGAAATTTTGAACTCTGTTCAATCAATGACCGAAATATAACGACATATTCTTCATTTTTGTCATTATAATTTGTTTTTTGTTGATTTCAAAGATATTGCTCTTTAGCGCTACCTGATTAAAATTTTGACCCAAAAAAAATTAGTGGGTTATAGATTTAAATACTGTCGGGTACGACCGCAGTTAAAGATGGCCAAGCCGCCCGTCAGGCGCTGTAGCGCCTCATTACTAAATGTCAATTCTCTATGGTTTGTCATTAAGGGACCTATCCAACTTAGCCATTGATGATCTAATTCAGACAATAATCTCGCTGATGGATCAAAACCTTTTTTTAATTTTGATTATAAATGCATCTTTATTCAGTTCAAAAAAAAATCAGCGTTTAATCAACAAAAAATACTAAAAACGCATTTTTGTCGTATTTTATTTCATACATTTGTAGATCTGGTCATGACGTTTTCTCTGGTATGAATTTCAAAACAAGTTGTCATCAAAATAAGTTTATGTTCTTGCATTTGAAAAGCAAATTTGCCGATCATCTGATTGGGTAGTAATCATATTTCTTGTGCGTAGGCGAAACTATACAAGCTTGCAATTACGCTCTAATCACTAATCTTCCACATTTTCATGCACTCAAAAATTGTTTTTAGCATACAAATGAGCTGAAATTATTATATTTGAAACCGTAGTCAAACATTTAGTATGAATAAAACCAAAATTATTTATTTTTATGAATTTAAATTGATCAATTTAAATTAAGCTTAAGGGGGTAGGTGTCGGTTTTTTTTGAGCCCTTTATAGAATTAATTTATGATACATTAGTATCGGTTATGACTAAAGTTGACCCAAGGAATCTCATGGTGGCAATTATTTTTTTCTAAACAATCTAGAACAAAATCTAGAATTTTCAAAATTCGAATATTTTTTTGCTTTAACCCGCATAAAACCGGTATTCCACCATGATATGAACATTTTTTATTGGTGAATATGACCCACCGAAAACGATGCATGACATTAAAATTATCGGAAATGTCTTAATCGAATTCTTGAAATTTCAATTATTTTTAAGCCAAAATGTTAAACCTAATTATCGAATTTGACGCTGATTGGTTAAAAATTTTGATTAGCTGTAAGCCAACTTTTTGATCAGTAAAATCTCAGCTTCAATTTGGTGGTACTTTTGTTCTGATCAGACGAACTTTTTTTTCGAACTTTTCATTTCCGGTTCACTTTCATTCAATTTTCTAGAATTCTAGAATTTTATTCAAAAATTCCTTCTCATCACTTTTACTGGGGGTACTGGTCGCTGGTTTTATGAGGCATTCGGGACTTTGAAAATGGTCCAAATTGATTTGGGATGATAATCAAGTGTACTACCGACCAAATTATCAAAAAATTTTTTTCGAAATTTTCGTGTTTTTTCGATTTTTTTCAAGGAATGGAGAGTTCAAAAATAACGTTTGCTTTAATTTAACCACTAAAACTTGAAATTTCACCTTGACGTAAGCCAACTTTCTGATCAGTGTTTTTGGTGGCTTTCTTTTGATACTACTTTCGAAAAAATCGAAGCACATTTTTTTGGGAAATTTTTCACGTGACATTCAAAATTTTATATTTTGAGTTTGGGGTCGAAATTTGAAAAAAAACTTCTAGAGGAGTTTCTATTCGTTCTGTGCTAGTGTTTACTGGAATTTGAGTGGATTCCAAAATAATACCTAGGAGGAGATAGATTTTTGGTGAAAAAAATGCTAAATCGCAAAAAATCGGTTAGTTTTCTGCGATTTCTAGAAAACTGAAGTGATTTTTGAAAAAAAAACGCTTCTGAGAACCTAAGTATTATATAGTCATACGGGATATGTTATAATTTGGCTGCTTTCTAAATAAACCCTGGGAGGAGATAGATTTTGAAATTTGTCGAGGGACACCTTGTACTGGTAAGGTATCTAAGAGTGTATCGGAAACATAAGTCATTGACCAACGGTTTTGACAGAGTTAACTCGTAGACTTTAGACATGATCTGTACCCAGACTCGGATCTAGCCACCTAGTTGCCACACTTTTAATCGGCCATATGACAAGTTTCATTATCAACATTCATTTTCAAAGCTTAAATAATATTCAGCGAAATTTCTATACAAATGAAAATAACAAAATAAAATTTTAAACGATTTTAAAAGGCATTTAAAGATAAGAAAACAAAAAGTTGGGGAACAGTGTGCTAAAAGCTGCGAAAAAGTGCAATAATAATGATGAAAATTAAACCTTAATTTATATTTGCAATTACCTCATATAAAACTTCAAATGATTTTCTAGCAGTGTGTCTAAAAATAATTATATGTTTTCTGGCAAAATTCTCTTGTGAAAAGACTCTAAAATTATTGTTTAATATTTTTATTGGGACAGAATGTGGAGACATACTCACGCCTACGTGCGCTCCTTCATTGATTCAATTTAATTAATTTTTGCGAAGTTTTGACTTCTAGAAAAATGCTCTAGTCTAACCGGGAGGCCAATTTTCACAAATAATACAAACAGAAATCTTGAAATTAAAAAAATCAATCGGTAATTTATGATTAATCAAAACGATTTACGATAAAGGGTAATTTAGAAAAGTTCTCAAATTACATAAAAAAACATTGGGGATGAATTTCAGACGCTTCTAAGACTTTCTTCCATTACACTCATGTCCGAATAAAATCACGTGACGAAATAATCAAAAAATAAGGTTGAAATATGTCATAAATAACCTTATTTCTCGAAAATAGATCACGTGACGTGTTTGGAAATATTATTATGTTCAAAACTCTTAAATAGGTGTTTATTGCCCCAAAAAATTTTCGGCGTAATTGATACACTATTGTTTACTTTCACCAAAACCTTATTTTCTCATTTGAAGGTCACGTGATCGCTTTTGGACTTTGGTGTAATAAGAAAAAAGTCTTAAAACTTCTAAGGAACCACTTCACTTCTTTCAAAATGATCTAAGCCATTTTGGAAAAAAAACAGTACTACTTTTACCAACTCTTATTCCTTAAATATAAGGTACGTGGATCTTTTTGGGGCTATGGTGTAATGGGAAAAAAGTCTTAGAATTTTTTTGATCACGATGAAAGGTTTAATTTTGTGATTTTAAAAAATTTTTTTGAACTTAGAGTAACTGTATAACAGTAAAAATTTCAAAAAAAAACGCACAAACGTCATTTGTTCAAAGTTTATCGATAACTTTATAACTGATCTTGTCATTAATGTTTAAGCACGTAAAATGCGATTTAATGGTGAATGGCAACTAGTTGGCTAAAATCGAGTCTACGAGTTAAGGGTAGATCTACAACATGGCTAATCTCAATTGTCCCATAGTTTCCTCGTTTAGACTGATTTCTCATCCAGAAAAGTCAATTCCAGCGACCAGTACCCCCTTAATCAGTACGTTTTCAAGAAAATGAAAAAATTTTGTTATCAGGAGGCAATTTTAGATACACCACATACTCAAACGTCCTGACAGTTTCTCAAACGTCCTGACAGTTTCTCAAACGTCCTGACGGTTTCTCAAACGTCCTGACACCTTCTCAAACGTCCTGACAAAATTGTCAAATCATAGGTTGCAGGCCGGTTTGAGTATGGGTGTACTGAGATTGTTCTAAGTAAGTTTCATCTTATATTTCACGACTTTTAAAGCATATCATAATTCTCATTTATACAGTCACGTGATCATTTTTCGACTATACCAGTAATGAGAAAAAAGTCTTAGAATTTTACTGCAATTAAGTACTGTAATTCCCCAAAAAACACACAAAAAAACGCGTTCACTTGGTCGACGATGATCCCATTATGTATAAGGATCGAAAAAAACGTTTAAAGTCGACGTTTAAAGTCACGGGCGGCTGAGAGTTAAAAAGATATCTTTTTATGATTTGTACATAATGGACAAATTTTCGTCAGTTTTTATTATAATATTGAGACTACATTTCGGACGATTCCATCGTAAATCTTTGATCCATAGGAAGTCAGATTAATTTTTTCTGTCAGACCATGCATTTTATTTTCCGCTTTCGAATATAAAATTAAATTGTGAAAGAAATCAATAACCATAGATTTTATTGTTAACCGGAAAACACCTTGAACGGTTTATACCGAATGTGGCAGATTTTCTCCCGATTAAAATGAATCATTTTATAAATTGTTCTTTCAGACAAACAAAATCCATCCTGCAAGCTGTCCTGGTTTAAAAATTTTTCCTTGAACTTGTATTTGAACAATTTATTGAGACAAGATGTGGACTTTAAAGATGGGGAAAATGTTTTCGTCAAAATATATTTTCGTCAGAATATTTTATCGTCAAAATATATTTTCGTCAGAATTTTTTTATGAAAACAAAATTTGTTTCACGTCAACAGCGTTTTTGGCAGATTCGTGACATTTTATTCAAACCTTTCTACATCGTAAATTTATCCTCCAGCAACTTTAATTCAAAGAAAAATAATTTTTAACGAAAAAGTAATTTTTGACAAAAAAATTAAAAAATCTGGCGGAAAAATGTTTCCCCCTAAAGATTCACATACAATGTAATGTACAAATTGTTCCTAGACAAGAGCTCAAAATGAATCAATCAAGAAGACATGCATTTGATTTGGAAATATAACTGAATAAACTATTTCCGGTTGAAAAAAATGTGTTTTCTTCGTAAACCAGTCTTTGCGACGAATGGAGAAGTAACAAAAATAGGAAAACCGATTTAAAAGTTTATTGTGAAAATTAGTCGATCTGATATGAATTTTAGGAGTCACTGAGGAGATCAATTTTCAGTCAAATTCATCCTAGTGAAATTTAGCGACCGCTAGTGGGCCAACTTGAGGTACTGAAGATCTAAGGCACAGCTCATTGTTATTTTTTGCTGGTCTAGTGTCGTTCCAAAATTTCAGCAGACTATTTTTCTAAACGATGCGTCCTTAACATGGTCAATAAGTTATTGACAATAACCATTGCTCATCGAGTCCAGATTAAACAAATTTGTTCAAGTTTTTAAAGTTTTATTCATTTGGCAGTTTGTTTTAGTGCATTTTGTTGATATTTCCTGGTATTTTGAGGTATTAGTACAATAAATATATATCCGAGCCGATTTTCTTCTCTTCGAAGTCATTGAAAAAATAGCGCAATAAGTTTCAGTTTTTTTTCAAAATATTTTTCTTTTCTTTATTTCAAGACGTCTCCGACTGCGAGCAGATTTCACTTCTTGTCTGTAAAGTACCCTGATACGGAATTGTTGATAACGAATTATAGTCTTTCAGGTTTTCTTTAAAGGTAGAAATTGGGGGAAGTTGCACTCTGGTAGGAAACCGGTTGAATTTATCGTCAAATATACATTTTACAATCGGGTTATTTCCCGAACACGGCTCCAGCTAAAAAAATAGTTAAAATAAAACGTTAAAGATTTTCAAAATTTAAAGTATTAATAATACTGTATTATTATTTATCCTGTATCAAACTGTAGTCAAAAAGATTCAAATTAAGGCTTAAAATGCACATTTTTAAATCTTCTTTCTGAGGATCAGATATCTCAGAAACTTTTTTCAGCTCTGATTCACCCTAGGAGTGTTATTACATATCCCATGTTCACACTAATGTAAATCTAGGCAGCTCGGTAAGCAATTATACACTTTAGCTCCCTAGATTTACATAAGTGTGAACAGGGCATGTGTTCTCCCGGTCTGGAACGTAAGTAAACTTCAGAATTAGGAGTGACTTCTGTTGGATAAAAAAAAATATGTGCGATAGTATTCAAATGTTAAGATCCGCTGGAAACGGCGCTGGAAATTTTACAATCTGAAAGTTTCAAAAGCTATCTCTGAGTTTTTGAGGTATCCACTTTATTTTTTTCTCAAAATGTTTGAAATAATAACATCTGTAGCTGTATGATCTGATGCTTTATATTTGAATGGAGTAGGCCCCACTTGGGACGATTATGCACCTTGGACATAACAACTTGGGACCAATACTGCACTTGGGACCATGCACGGACTTGGACGAATAATGCAACTGGGACCAAGCCTAAACTTGGGACCAAAAAGTTAACATTTTAAAGTCAGTTACAGTGCGGCACTTGGGACCAATTGCACTTTGGGACCATGACGGGACTTGGGACGATTTATGCCACTTGGACCAAAATCACAACTGGGACAAAATGACGGACTTGGGACCAATATGCACTTGGGACGCAAAATCACAGTTGGAAACCAGTATGCACTTGGGACCATGACGGACTTGGGAATAATATGCACTTGGGACCATGACGGACTTGGGACCAATAGCATTGGGACCATGACGGACTTGGGACCAATATGCAGTTGGACCAAAATCACACTTGAGACCAATATGCAGTTGAGACCAATATGCATTTGGGACCAAAATGCACTAATATGCACTTAAATTTATATAATAATTAAAATTTCATTAAACATTAAACTAAATCATGAATTCAGCTTTGGAAATTCGAAAATATTTTTCAATTAAGATAAATTTCGAATTTATGCTTCCATAAATTAAAAACAGTCAAAAAGTTAAAAACAGAAAATTTAATTAAATTTAGAAAAATATAGAACATAAACTCGACAAAATTTTAATGAAGATTTCTAAAAAATCTAAAATTTTCTTTAGAAATTGTTTTCGAATTTTAAAAATTGTTCTCTAAAAATATATGTAAAATTACAAAAATTAAGAACAAATTCCAAAATTTTCAAGAATTGTTGAAAATATTCAATCAATAAACTTGATTTAATGAAAACAGTGAAATCAAGAATAACATTTAGTAATAGTCTCTTAAATTAAAGTAGAAAAGTTTAATTCCAAACTGAAGAAATTTCGTCGCCAAAAAAACGTTTAAAAACTGATTTGACTCATATTAGAGAGTCTTAACAATTTACGGCACGAAAAAATTTTCTATTTTTTTCCAAATTTGCAACAAGAATTTTCGAATTTTGAGAAACGAAATTTTAATTTTTGAAAGCAAGTTTAATCATGAACACATTTTTGCAGTTCGGAATCTCAATCATATATTTAATTTTCAGCAAAATTTACAAATCAGAAAAATTCGTAGAATTCTTGAATTTTTCTATTTTTTTGATTATTTTAAAAATTGGAAATTTTATCCAATTATTGTTGTTTCAACTTTTTGACAAAATTGTATTTTTGAAAACATAAATTCTAAATTGGTTTCATTAGAAAAAATTTTCGCACATTCAAAGCTGAACTCATAATTTAGGCTCATTTTTACGACCTCTACGCCCTTAATTTAATTTTTTAATATAAAAAAATTTCATTTTCAAAAAATGATCATTTAATAAAAAATATATGGAAGGCAAATTCAAGATTTTGCACCATTTTTCTGATTTAGAGTTCCATTTAAATTTTGACACGAAAATTGAGTCTGGTTTTCGAAAGTAAGCCCACCTTTGAGTAACAGATAATATCCATTAAATTCAAAGGTGGTTTTTAATACTTTGACTAGTTCAGTTTTATTATACATTTTCAACGTAAAAGTTTTTTTTAACAGTTAAACAAAAGTAGAACTTCAAAAAGTCAAGCGAAATCTTAGAACGGGAGCAAGACCTTCAAAAATAGTTTGAGCGTTAAAATACGAAAAAAATAATCTTAATTAATCTCAATTTTTTCCCAAAATTGGCTCTCAAAACGCCACTCTTTGCCTGTTTTTGGAAATCAATGATCAAAAAATTTCAAAGACACAAATAAACCCTTTGAAACTTTTGGATTACTCCAGCCAAGTCCCAAGTCCCAGTGGTGCCGAGGTCCCTAGTGCCATACTGGTCCCCAAGGTCCGTCATGGGTTCCCAAGTGGCATATTGGGTCCCAAGTGTGGATTTAAGTCCACCAAGTGCAATATTGGGTCCCAAGTCCGTCATGGTTTCACAAGTGCAATATTGGTCGGCCAAGTCCGTCCAAATGGGCCCAAGTGCATACCGGTCCCAAGTTCCGTCCATGGGTCCACTCAAGTGCACATATTGGTCCCAAGTGCATTTTGTCCCCCCAGTTTGATTTGTGTCCCAAGTTCCTCCACAATTGGTCCCAAAGCCGTCATGGTCTCAAAGTGCAAATTTTCCGCATCCCCGCTCATGGTCCCAGTTTTGCAAATATTGGTCTTGACGCATGGGGCATTCGTTTAAGTATGGTATTTTTGTCCCAGTGAGGCTTGGGGTGGTGCTATTCGTCTCAAGTCTTTCTGGCCAAGTGTGTTGGGTTCCCAAGTGCATAATCGTCCCAAGTGGGGCCTACTCATTGAGAGCCCTGACTTCGATTTTGAGCATACAAAACTCCATTTACTTGATTTTTCAGAATTAGGGTAGCTGTCACAATAATATTTGCTACCTTGTAGATCATTATCTTGTTCCAGTACTGTTTTAACTGCATTAAACTAAAAAATACATCCAAATAATGCATTTCCGGTCTGATGAGAAATTTCTAGAACTCACCAAAATTCTTGAAATTAAAAATAAGGGGAACTATCGGGGGTCTGTTCTGATATTCCGCCGGCTAAAATGACACTTCCCAAAAATATTTTTGGTCTCTGTGTTCTGAAACACGCTCGTGCAGTTGGGGGTTACGAAATTGGCAGTTTGTTAATTTTTCAAAGTGAAAGGAGTTTTTTTCATGTCAAATTTCCTTTAAAAATAATTATTCGAAAATGATTGTATTCAATCAATTTACCTGCTTTTCGATCGCAGTTGCCAAAACAATCTTCGCCGGTTGGAACATGCCAACCATCATCAGCTAAAATTTAATTTTTTAAGATTTTTTATGAATAGATTTTTAATCAGCGGGGACCCGTCGCAATTAATTAAGAACATATCCCCTATTCACACTTTTGTAAATATCCCGGCCCTCCTACTTAAAAACACACTACGTTTCCTAATTCAGGGCCGGATAATATTAACAAAAGTGTGAATAAGGATATGTACTATTTTAAAATTGAACATCAAAACCTAACGAAATTGTTTTCTTTCGAAAAAATTGTTTCAAAATTTTTCCTTCATTGAGGGTTTTGCTCATAAAAAATTAAGTTGAGTCTGTCAATTTGGATTATATAAAATATTTATATATTTTGGTTTATATTTAAAAATCTTATGTCGCAAAATACAAATTAAGGACTGATTTTATAAAAACCAATCGGTTTCAATGAAAAATAAATTTGGTATTTTGTCATTTTGAACAAATTAATTCCTTATTTCCTTATTTTTCAAATTAATATATACGCGTAAAAATTAGCGTCAGGGTCCCTGAATGAAATCTTCTGGTTCCAGTTGAAGTCGCAGCAGCCTGAAGAGATTTTAGTCTTGCTCTATTTTTAAGTAATTGCTCAGGAAATATGTCTGTTCTGAATAGTTGAGAAAAAAATATTTTATAAAAAAGTGAAAAAGAAAAAAATTGAGGGAGAATATCTCGTCAGTAAATCTTATAAAACCTGTCATGAGACGGAAAAATGTAAGAATACTGATAAATTGCCTGAATGAAACCTGGTATTCTTAATACCTAATCCGAAATTTGAGAGTATGATTGATTGGCCGCCAAAATTTAAGTTTATTTCATTGGCTTATTTTGGAATTCAAGATATTGATTGGCTGCAAGTATCCTGCTCCGTTTGTATCTTTCAGATAGTCACGATTTGTCGGCTGAGGGTTCTTAATTCATATCCCTTTAACACATTTATAATGATTTAGGTTCGTTTTTTGACATACACACATCATTTTTGAGTATTTGATACAATATTAAAAATCCCTTCGAAATTAAATGTGCGGATTGTCTTTTCGGTAATTTCTACAAAAAAATTAAAATTTTTCATAATAAATTCGCTGATTTTTTTTGTATCGCGCTTCAGGGTCAAAACCTTTTTTCAATGAAATCTCGGCAAATTTATTACGAAAAATCCTACTTTTTTTGTAGAAACTACCGGACAGACAATTCGCAAATTTTATCTTTTAGGGATTTTTAATATTTTATCAAATACGATAGATATGACTCAAAAATAATGTGCAAGTCAAAAACGAACCTAAATCATCATAAATGTGTTTAAATAAATATGTTAAGAGATATAGGCAAGAACAATTCTAATGGAGTAAATTCCACTGAGTTTATAGTATTTTTTTTTCACTTGCCATAATTTTCTGGATATTTTCCGTCTGGAATTGTTGGTGGTTCAAGCTCAGGTTTTAACCCACATCTCATACCACTTATCAACCCTACATAATTCATATTATAACTTGACCCCGGTTTTGATTTCAACCAGCAATTATGCGGATCGGGCCGAGGATCAAAAGTATAGGCGACACATTCGGCTCTGGCTAGGCACGAATCCATGCACATTTCGTGCGACTCTACGATCATGTTTTGAAGATCGGCACCTGGGAAATCCGCATCTATCCAAAACTCCATCATGTGGTTCGACCAACAAAACGGTCCTTAAATGATTTTTTTTGCTTAAAACTTCGAAAAAATATTAATAAGCTGGATTTTCTGATTTTCATGGAAATTGACCACTAGTCATTGACACAAGAAAATTTCGTGACAAAATTTGAGGAATGATTAGCTTTAAGGGGGTGCTTAAGGGGGTGGCATCGATACAGAAGATTGGTACATTTTTTCAGAGCGAAAGAAAAAAATGTGAAAATTTATTTTTTTATTTTTCATCTTCATTAAAAGTGTCCATTCTTGCAAACTTTTATATTTTTAATTTCTTAACATAACTAACTATCTGTTAAAATATTAAAACCCACTTTTCATTGGAACTCCATTTCCAACTTAACTTTAACCCGACCATAGAATTTTTTGAAAACGATATTAATAAACTTCAGACATTGTCGGGTGTAATGCGCTATGTATGCGCTAAAAAAAGTCCGGTTTTCTTTGTTGCTTATTACAAATTTCCTTGATATGAAGTTTTTTTTTTTCCATGAAAAATGGTCAAAAAATGGCAAAAAGTAGAGAAAACAACTTTTTTTGACGTATAAAAAATTGGACCAATCATATTGCGTTTTGATATTGAAAATGTTCTTACTATCTAAGAAATGGCGCCTATTACACTTTACAATTTTATTTGGAATTTTTAACTAGCATAACATTTTCAAAAATTAAGTGCAAGTGGCCAACTTATCCGAGTGTACAGCAAGTGTTTAAAAAATTTCTATCGATAGGTTTAAAATTGAAAATCGCGACGACAAATCATTAGTTGACATACTGGTATATTATTAGATACAAAAAAAAATTTAAAAATCAGTGATTTACCTGATTTTTTATTTGAAATTCGAAAACCACAAATTGAAAATTTTGACATGATTTGCGGAAAATTTCATAATATCCATAAAATTCGACAGAAGATGAAAAAAAAAGACTTTTTATGATTTTTCAAACGGCTGTCAGAAAATATGTTCCGACATTGTATGAAAAAGTAAAATGGCTATTTTATTTTTTATTTTATTCACAGTTTCAAAAAAAATAAGAAAACTTTCCTAAAATTTAGACGAAAATTATTTTTTATAGTAGATGACATTTATTCTGCGGTTCAGCTGAACGATAATAAGCACAATAAAGTAAAACAGCTAATTTTTTCGTAAGTTAAATTGGACTCAAGTCTGCCGAGTCGATGGCTACCCCCCTTAAAGCACTTGGTTGAATTGATTGTCATTTAAAATTTACGATTTAACGTTGAATTATCAATATGTTACGAATTGTAGAATAATCACCCCAAATGGAAATTTATTAAAAAGACCAATATAATATAAACACTTCGAAATACATATAAAATTGGCCATAACTTAGATACGTCATGTTATTAAAATGACTCAACTATTTTAACAAACAACATTGGATAAGTGCATATCTGACTATCTGAAATAAGAAAGTTTCACCAACTTAAAAATCCCAATGTTTTTTATATGCTTCACCAAGGGTTAAGCGATTCTTGTAGAGAATTTTTGTTCTGGTCATTTTAAAGACCCTTTGATTTTTTTGGTTCTGAGATTTTTTCAAAAAAACGTTTAATCCTTCGTAAAATGCGTTTTCTCAACGACGACATGTTAAAGATATCGTGATTCGCGTTCCGAAAAAATAATTGAATTTGTTTTCAAATTTTCGGTTCCAGTATTACGGTGATAGTTTGATTTTTAGATTTTTCGCCTATGTTTCACTTCCGGAAAATTATTTCGGAACTAAC
Source organism: Oikopleura vanhoeffeni (assembly GCA_004367855.1). Lineage (NCBI taxonomy): Eukaryota > Metazoa > Chordata > Appendicularia > Copelata > Oikopleuridae > Oikopleura > Oikopleura vanhoeffeni. The sequence goes on along the minus strand of SCLH01000320.1, from coordinate 454,887 downwards.
AAAATACAAAAGATTAACCAGTTTTCAGGGTGTTTTTGTGCATAAAAATTTATTGATATCTAGGAGCAGTTTCTTTTTTCGGAAGTTGAAATTTCTAAATTTTCAACTCAAGTATCCCATTGAAAAAATTAAATGATATTAAAAGTTTAATTTTAAGCATCACAAATTTGTCCACAGTTGTATTCATTACATATTTACTTGAAAATAGAGAAAAAAAGTGTAATAATCTAATTTATAGCGGAAAAATAAACATTTTTCATCAAAAATCATGATTTTTCCTCAAAATTTTTTGACCTTTTTATAAATTACTTTTGATTTGTGACGATATTTATCAAGTGGACAGAACCTAAACGTTCGGTCATATACTTGTGCATCTTTTCCCGACAAAAATGAACTTGTGAAGACAACTTTGACCGTTGTATTACGTAATATGATTACCTGCTTTTTCTGACTGTATTTTCTAGAACAAAAAAATTAATATTTTAGAATATAAAAATGTTGGATGACAAAAAATATACCTGTTCCAACTTCCTTAAGCAGAAAAATTGAATTCAACTGCCTCAAGCTTTATGTAAAACAACCTTCAAAGTAGATCCACAATTGTGGCCTTTGATGCGTTGGCGGAACTTTTATTTTTACAGTAGTAAAAAAATTGTTCGAGACCAACAAGGGAAATTTTCTCTGGATCAAAACCTACAATTGGCAGGAGAATTACTTTCAATGCAAGAGTTAAATTGGGCTTTTGATTCTCGAACAATTTTTACATACTGTATGCTCACAGGGGTCTTAAAGGTGCGAAGTGACCTTTTGAGTCCGCGGGTTTCTTCACGGGAGTTAAAATATCACAATAAAATAAGCTGACTCGACAGCGAGATTTTCTCCCAAGGAGATTTGAACGGTAGGTTTTACTGCTAAAATTAACGTAAGTGTTTGGTACCGAATGACTATCGTGTACTGCCCAAAAAAATTCCTGGAAATCGGCATCATTTCAAAATTCAAGCTGGTGACTTTTGACAGCAAAACGCGTCCTTAACAGTTTTTATGGTCCTTTAAACTTTAAGGAAAATTGTAATTGAGCATGGTACTTTGTCACCAAAAAAACGCCACGGCGTTCCAGTAAATCCCGTTCATACCGATGAAATTATTTGTTGCCAAAAATATGAACTATACATTATTTTATCACACACATTCTCAATTTGCGGTCATTGAGACTTCCGCTCAATAAGAATGTTTTTTTTGACGATAGCTTTTTAAAAATTGTTAAAATCACTGGCCAAATCACCGCGTGCGCTTGACGGGTATCACATTGAAGCAAATTGAGAAGTCGACTGTGAATTTCGTCATGACTTTTCACTATATACTAACACTAAATTATAATATGCACCTCATATGAATTCTTAATAATCAACAGAAATTTTTGAAAAATATAAACAATTTGTTATTTTGGAAAAACTTTGATTTCTTCATATTTTTTTTTCAGACCACTCTTCATTTTTATTCTTCGAATCACAGGTTTTGATGCCAAAATATATGTTCATACCAGAAGTCCATTTTTTAATTTTTGGTTTTGAAATATACACACTGAAATATGACTTTTGAGTAAAATGACTCCTTATTCACAATTAAATGATATAATAGTGTGATTTCGTTGAAATTAATTCTACATGTAGAAAACTTGAAATTCGACTTTTGCTGAAGTTTCGACTGCCCGATGGGGTTTGAAACCATAACCGTCACATCATAACAAATCCATGGAGTCGTATTTTCGATTTCAATGAAACTAATTTTTTCTCCAATAAAAATTGATAACATAATTTATCATTAACCATCACTTGCTGCACATTTTACTTAGCAGATATTAGACAATAGGAAACAAAAACATTTTAATTTTTTTTTACTATTTCACGGCCAAAAAGTTTTTGTACGAATTCCACACTACGCAACTACAAACAACCCTTTATTGACCTAATTTGGCACTCATTTTTCGTTTAAAAATTTAAATTTTGGTCAGTAGTCTGAAAGTTTGCAAAATTCAAATATTGAAAATTATTCAAAATAATGTTTTGCGTGGAATTGTTAAAACTGAATTTCTATATATATATAAATTTAAAAACCGATCAGAATCAAAAGATTTTTATGGAATTTTAAAATCTCAGTTCCACAGAAAACAGTGCAAAGAAAATTCATTCGAAACCTCAATCTATTTATGACAAAAAACTCGTATTAGAGGTATTATACATGTATTTATTTCTATTTATAATTTATCAACGATGTTATCGACATATTATTCATATGTATGATTATATATTGTTATATCCCCTGACTTAGTCCAAACTTTCGGCTGGTATCCAGTGCCGATACTAAACATAATTCAAGCTGATCATTAACATATGACCGGTATGTCATTTTTGTTACTCATTTGGCCGCATAGAAAGCTCAAATGGATTTCGATCACCATTGTTTTCCAAATGTACGATCAGTTTTCAAAAAATAAATAACTGTTGAAGCGCAACTGTGATCTGAAATCACGTGTACAAGAAACTCCTTCAGTTTTTAAACAGAACTGTTCCGATTTTTTGCTGGCATAACTAAGCGGAAGACAAGCCGTGCCGCATTATCCGCATAATTGCGAATAATTTTTATTTTGAAGTATTATAACAGTCATTGCGTAAAGACCATTTTGCCAATAGAGAATTTGAAAGTCAAAAAAAAATTAAAGTCCCATGTCTTTTTCGGTTTTTAGAAATTTTTCACTACAAAAAAGTTTCAAAGTCGGGAAATTGAATCTTTTAAGACTCGGCGACCGCAAACGGGAGTTAAAATTAAGGACATAAACACAAAGTAAGGTGGTTTATTTTCAAAAATATATTATTTGAAAACCACCTAAGTTTCTCTTTAAATAAAATGTTACTTTCCAAAACGGTAATTATTTTAGTCACTATTTGATCTACCGTCTGTCTAGTCAACGGTAACGTTAATCACTGGTGAACCAAAGTGATCATTTTAAATTTTCTTATACTGCCGAAAAATCCACGGTTCTCTAGAAAGAAATTATAATAACGCATTGTGTCAATTTCGACAAAGATAGCGCTAGAGCAGAAATTTAATCAATGAGAAAAATTGTCAAAAAATCTATTTTGGGCTTCAGCGCAGTTGAAATTGACCCAAATTGTTAATATATATCGGGTTTCAAAATATGTTCTGAGAACATACATTTTCAAAATATCAACTTCTGGTACGAGTTGTCTTACTTTACCGGTCGATTTTAGCCGACGGACAGACGACTGACGAAATTCCACTGATGACTCTTCTTGATAATCGTGTGTGTAACTACTTGAGACCCAAGGTTAGAGTCCCTTTACTTAAAGTTTTTTTGTTCCGGACAAATCTCAACAACAAAATATCTTTTGGCTTAAAATAACCACAAAACATGTTTACAAAACCGACGCGGTTGTTTCATGGTACCCATTTTTGACTTCAAAAATTCTTTTTTAATCGTCTTGCTTTTTTCCTTAATTTTACTTAAATATTTTCAAAATTGAAAACGATATCATGCGCCACACCAGATTAGGTTGGACTAAATTGGTCCAGAATCTGGTACAGTTGTAACCGTTGGCCATAACTTCTTAATTCCACCGAAATATATTTTATGCTGCGTGGAATCATGAGTCAAGATTGTGCCTTTAACAGGCACAAATTCTTCTTTTTTGCGATAATCTGGCCATTTTCCTCCTAGATGAAAATAAAAATCAAATTAAAATCCTTTTTTTAATAATGAATTTATGAATTAAATTGTTAAAAATTTTTATTAAATCCTTTTTCAGTCGAATACTTTTGTGTACACCAAGACAAAAAATCTCATTTTTTTTTGTATTCCACATGGACAGAAACATTTTTAGTGATGAAGTTTTAGAAGAAAGTTGACCTTTATAAATTTTGATTGATGATCTATGAGCCTACTGATTTTTGGAAATTTCTGACTGGATCGTGTAACGAGCTGATCTTAAAAACTTTCTAAATTTCATAAACCCTGACATGCCTTGTTAACGTTCAACTCTCAGGCCGACCAAAATAAGTTTGACCTTTTTTTAACCATAAACATAAACGTCATAGCCGACCAATCTACAATCAACTTCACTACAGTTCTTAAATTACAGTAACTGTTTTGTTGAAAAAATACTAAATTCTTCTTAAAAAAATATGAAGACAAATTTGATATGATTATGTCATGGAATTAAAAAGTGGCATTTATTCCACTTCCAAAACGCGATCAAAATACACAAATAAATAAAAAGTCTGTTAACCATTGACTTAATCGGATTGCAGTGAAGCGTGCTCATTGGCTGAAATTTTTTATTTGGTCCCTATCGTTCATAATCTTAATTTTATCTGATTTTTCAATTATGAATGTTAATTTTAAAACTTTCGGATACATTTTTTATCAATAAGCGCGATAATTTGCCTGATTTAAAAATAAATTGATGTGGTTTTTTTCATTTTTGAAGTTTGTGTTAAATTGTTTTAAAACAAAATTCTACACAAGAGTTGGCCGATTTTGAATAAATTATAATAATAAATATATAATTACGATTTGGGAGATCATAAACTTGAAATTTTTCCTAATTTTCGCCATTAATGGTTTCCTTTCCCGCCGTATCCGCTGCATATGCATACAAATCAAACATTTCTAAAGGCGGTTGTATTTTTCCACTTCAATCTCGAGACCTGCTTATCAAAATTTGGATACTATGAATTTGCCATCTTCAAAAATTTGTTGAACCTTAATTTTTAACCATTGGTTTATTAGTAAAATGTCCCCCCGGAGTGAGGGTTAAAGTTGTGGTTGATATTAGCCGTTCACGATAGCTCGATAATAGTGAAGTCGAAATTTTCACTTCCCTGGGAAAAAAAGTGAAATTAAAGGCATTCGGTCAACCAAGGAATTCCATATTACCACCACTGCCTTAGTTTGAGGTGATTTGAAAATGAAAAATTAAAAATTTTCAAAAATTAATTTAAAAAATGGGAAGAAATGTAATTGCTTATCTTGTGAATTTTTTTCTGATCATTTAACCTCAGAAGTTAAATTGAAATGACTTTTGTGGCTCCTTGTGTGTAAATTGCACACATGGATAAGGGCCTAACCGACAGTCGTGCCTATTCTGAAAATCCGGGTTTTGAATTGGGTGCTAGTATTTCCGCCGTTGTTTGTGGTCATTCACAATAGTCACGATCCTGTCAACTGAGGCCATTAATCTTGCAACTCAATTTCCTCAATCAAAAGTCTTTGAGTAGCACAAAAAAAAAGGATGCCCTTACACCGTAACACTTTGGTTGTCAAGACTAATGCGATTGAGTTATTAAGAATAGCTTAAAATGATTTTTTAATGATATCAACCCTAGCTGATGTGCACCAAATTAGTAACTCATTTTTTTGCTCTCCCCTGACCATGATTTCCCTTCGACCTTAAAATCCTTTTGACATTTTACGAATTCTCGAGACCAAATTTCCTATGTTGGAATTATCTCAGAACCTTGCAGAATTTGCCTTTGGATCCTGACATTTAGAAAATTTTATGAAATGTATAATGCACACCGCATAAGAGTTATTTTCGGAATTTTGAAAAAAATATTTTTTAAATCTGCACAGTCTTTACAACCTACTAAACAACTCCAGAAAAAACAACTGGTTTATCCATCATTTTCTCCAAAAGAAAGTTAACAGTCTCTCCTCTCTTTTTTCTTTAAAATAATTTGAAATGCGTTTCATCACAATTACACATTCGCGGGTTTAGTTTTTTGATGAAAAAAGTGTCATCAAAGTGAGGCGGAGGGAATTAACGTGAACAGGCGCCAAGCTAATTCCAAGACGCGCAAGTTTTCCGCAACTTCCCGCAAAATCTTGTATCAAATGTTGCTTTTTAGAAATACGTGATAAATGAGGGGGTTCAACTAATTCTTCACGCTTCAATCTTTAAAGTATGAGGTTGATTTTTACTTGCAAAATTGCACTTTTAAATCGAATAAAATTTTAGAAATATTCGATATCGGGATTATTTTTTGATTAGCAGTTTCAATGATACTTCAAAATGATAAGGACTTCTGGTTACAAATTATAACACGTTATTCCTTTTTTACATCACTATCAAAAGACAACAAGAAATGGGTCACGCAGATGGTCCGTAATTGAATAATGGTCCGACTAAACTGGTTATTTTTATTACAACTACAATAGTTAACAACTCATCGATTACAACCGCAACATTTGCGAAAATAACGCCTAAATATAAATTCTTATTCGAATAAGACAATCTTTGTAGCCAATCAGAATCGAGGATTTAGTAAATTTTCGAAATTTTTTTCTTGATCTTTCAAATTTCTTTTTTGATTTCTGTACAAAAATGTACAGCGTGAGTCTTTTCGTTTTCTCTGTTTTTTTACCCAGGGGTAAGACAGCCAAAATTGCTATAACTTTCTTTAGATTTGGCTGGTCTAGCCCGCCTGGGTGAAAAAAACGGAGAAATCGAAAAGACTCACGCCTGTACTTTTGGTTTTCATAACTATCGTCGATTTCCAGGCAAAAACCGATAACACCCTAAACTGATAGCTCACTTTCTCTCCCCCTTGCGTTTTTTACTCTATAATAATACTATGCTGCATAGTATATGCATTCATTACTTTTATACCCACTACTCATATTCAATTAAGTTATATAAAATAACTTCTTTAAATAAACTAGTTTTATTCAGGAACAAATTGTGATAATTTTCGATTAGTTTTAGGTAAGAGAAATCGCAGTTCTATTGCTGCGGCTAACTACCCATTTTATCGTCACTGGTCCGCGGAACGGCGGCAAGAACACATTTATCGTTTTAAGGGGGTACCCGTCATGGGAAATGGGGTCTTCGTGGTTTTTTTAGGCAAACATCTGAACTATACCTGTTGAAACCTAATGTTACACACTAGTAGATTAATTGAACAAAAATATCGTCACATCTTAAATCATAATTGAGGAATAGATAATTGCTTGACAATCAGGAACTAGATTAAAAACTAGAGTTCATATTTTTAGGCCAAAGCCCAATTCGTATGGTCCTCACGTAGATGCCAGTTGTGTGCGGTATCTCAACAGACGAATTAGCTGTATTTTAGATTTATCAACCAACAAGAAACGCACACAGGTTGTTACTATCTTTTTTCCAAAAAATTCGAAATAAATTTGCTCCAGAAAAAGGCAAAAACGATTTTTTTGAGCTGATTTTAAGAAGGCTCGCGCAAAAGCTATTCCTTACATGGATTTTTTTGGTCACAATTTTGAAACATATATGAATGAACAGCTCCTGACCTCGCGGAGGCTACTACTATCGAAACCTGAATTTTTTTATGTTTTTTTTTTCGAAAACTGACTTACATTTTTCATAATATAAGAACATTATTGGTTAACAATGTTTTTTCCCAGATTTTTTGTTTTTCAAAATCCGAGAAAGTACTTTCTTGGGCGAAGTATAAGATTGAAAATAGCCACCAATTAACTTGACAATTTTCCATATTTCAGCAAAAAATCATAAGAATAAAATTAAAGAATTTTTTGTTTGAGCCTGCAGTTCATGAACGGTGTACCTCCCTTAAAGACAGTGTACTGTAATAGAGTACTATAGTTAAGTAGACTTTATGGTAAGTAAACATAATTTATTCATAATTAACCAGAAAATGGAAGTGATTTTTCAAAAACAAATTCCAATTTTATCACATTTTAAGTGAAGAAAAAAAATTATGTTTCAATATTTCCCGACTGGCAAAAGGTAAGTTGTTCTATTCAAAAAAAATAGAAATTTTCCTTTAACTTATTCTTAAGCTACTTATTCCTAAAAAATCTGCTTAAATTTATGAATATCAAATAAATCCATAGATACATTCACAAATCTTTAATATTTACATGTTTGCAAAAAATTTCATATTTCAAGTTGTTTCATCGAAATATTTGATCTCTGCCCCAGAAATGGATCAGCTGCCCAAATTCCATTTGATAACAATGTGTCGAGTAGTATTTTCTCGTTAGGACAATATTTCCAATTTTGCTTAATCTATAATAAACTTTTCAGGACCATTATCATAGACTTGGCTGATTTCAAACTTTGTCCAAGACTCTGAGCTAAGATCTTGTTCAATAGCCATTGATAATTATAGGTTCCGTTCGAATAGAATACTGCTGGCTCCTGATTCAGTCTAATAATTGGTAAATTTTTTTTCGANTTTAACCCGACCATAGAATTTTTTGAAAACGATATTAATAAACTTCAGACATTGTCGGGTGTAATGCGCTAAAAAGTCCGGTTTCTTTGTTGCGTATTACAAAATTTCCTTGATATGAAAGTTTTTTTTCCATGAAAAATGGTCAAAAAATGGCAAAAAGTAGAGAAAAACAACTTTTTTTGAGATAAAAATTGACCATCAATTGCGTTTTGATATTGAAAAATGTTCTTACTATCTAAAGAAATGGCGCCTATTACACTTACAATTTTATTTGGAATTTTTAACTAGCATAAAATTTTCAAAAATTAAGTGCCAAGTGGCACTTATCGAGTGTACAGCCAAGTGTTAAAAAATTTCATCGATAGTTTAGAAATGAAAATCGCGCGACCAACTCATTAGTTGACATACGGATATTTATTAGATACAAAAAAATTAAATCAGTGATTTTACCTGATTTTTTATTGAAAATTCGAAAAACCACAAATTGAAAATTTTGGACATGATTTGCGGAAAATTTTCATAATATTTCCATAAAATTCGACAGAAGATGAAAAAAAAGATTTTATGATTTTCAAACGGCTGTCAGAAAATATGTCGACATGTATGAAAAAAGTAAAAGTGGCTATTTATTTTTATTTTATTCACAGATT
>SCLH01000320.1:417370-445285 GCA_004367855.1 Oikopleura vanhoeffeni | reverse complement strand
AAAAAAAAATAAGAAAAAATCTTTCCTAAAATAGACGAAAATTATTTTTATAAGTAGATGCACATTTATTCTGGTTCAGCTAACGATAATAAGCACAATAAAGTAAAACAGCTAATTTATTTCGTAAGTTAAATTGACTCAAGTCTGCCGAGTCGATGCTACCCCCTTAAAGCACTTGGTTGAATTGATTGTCATTTAAAATTTACGATTTAAGTTGAATTATCAATAGACGAATTTGTAATATCACCCCAAATGGAAAATTTATTAATAAGACCAAATATAATATAACAACTTCGAAATACAATAAAAATATGCCATACTTAGATACGTCATTGTTATTAAATGACTCAACTATTTTTAAAACAACATTGGATAAGTTCATATCTGACTATCTGAAATAAGAAATTTCAAAACTTAAAAATCAATGTTTTTTTATATGCTCACAAGGGTTAAGCTATCTTGTAGAGAATTTTTTTTCTGGTCATTTTAAGACCCTTGATTTTTTATGGTTCTGAGATTTTTTTCAAAAAAAACTGTTTAATCCTTCGTAGAATCTTTTCTTTCAACACACATTATAAAGAATATCGATTCGGTTCCGAAAAAATAATTGAATTTTTTTTTCAAATTTTTGGTTCCAGTATTACGGGGAGTTGATTTATTAGGATTTTTCGCCTATGTTTAACTTCCCGAAAAATTATTTCGGAACTAGACATAAAATACAAAGAGATTAACCAGTTTTCAGGAGTGTTTTGTGCAGTTAAAATTTATTGATATCTAGGAGCAGTTCTTTTTTTTGGAAGTGAAATTTCTAAATTTTCAACTTCAAGTATCCCATGAAAAAATTAAATTATTATAAAAGTTAATTTAAGCAATCACAAATTGTCCACAGTTGTACTTCATTACCATATTTACTTGAAAATAATAGAAAAAAGTGTAATAATCTAATTTTATAGGGAAAAATAAACATTTTTCATCAAAAATCATGATTTTTCCATCAAAATTTTTGACCTTTTTATAAATTACTTTTGATTTGTGAGATATTTATCAAAGTGGACAGAACTATAACGTTGGTCATATACTTGTGCATCGTTTCCGACAAAAATGCAACTTGTGAAGACAACTGTGACCGTGTATTACGAATATGATTAACCCTTGCTTTCTGACGTATTTTCTAGAACAAAAAAATTAATATTTTAGACATACAAAATGTTGGATGCACAAAATATTACCATTTAACTTCCTTTAAGCAGAAAAAATTGAATTTCAACTGCCTCAAGCTTTATGTAAACAACCTTCAAAGTAGATCCACAATTGTGGCTCTTTGTGCGTTGGCGGACACTTTTTTTTTACAGTATGTAAAAATTGTTCGAGACCAACAAGGGAAATTTTCTGGATCAAAACCTATAATTGGCAGGAGAATACTTTCAATCAAGAGTAAATTGAGCTTTTGATTCTCGAACAATTTTGTTACACTACTGTATGCGCACAGGGGTTAAAGGTTGCGAAGTGACCGTTTTAGTCCGCGGGTTCTCACGGGAGTTTAAATATCACAAATAAAATAAGCTGACTCGACAGCGAAGGATTTTCTCCAAGGGTAAGATTTTTTGCAACGTTATCGGATGTAACGGCTGCCTAAAATTAACCGGTAAAGTATAGCTTTCGGTACCGAAAGTGATATTTCGATGATTAACATGTTCCCAAAAATATCCTGGAAAATCGGCATCATTTCAAAATTCAAGCTGGTGATTTGACCAGCAAAACGGTCCTTAAAGTTTTTATGGCTTAAAACTTTAAGAAAATTGTTAATGAGCTGGATACTTTGTCACCAAAAACGCCACGGCGTTCAGTAAGATCCCATCCGATGAAATTATTTGTGTGCAAAAAATATGATATACATTATTTTATCACACACATTCTCAATTTGCGGTCATTGAGACTTCCGCCAATAAGAATGTATTGTTTTGACCGATAGCTTTTGAAAAATCGTTAATAATCACTGGCCAATCACCGCGTGCGCTTGACGGGAGTCACATTGAAAGCAAATTGAGAAGTCGTACTGTGAAATTTCGTCATGACTTTACTAATATACTAACACTAATTATAATATGACCTCATATGATATCTTAATAATCAACAGAAAATTTTTGAAAATATAAACAATTTGATTATTTGGAAAACTTGATTTCTCATTTTTTTTCAAAACTCTCATTTTTATTCTTCGAATCACAGTTTTGATGCCAAAATATATTCATACCAGAAGTCCATTTTTTAATTTTTGGTTTGAAATATAACCTAAAATATGACTTTTGTAAAATGATCCTGATTCACAATTAAATGATATATAAGTGTGATTTCGTTGAAAATTAATTCTTACATGTAGAAAACTTGAAATTTCTGACTTTTGCTGAAGGTTCGACTGCCCATGGGTTTGAACCATAAACCGTCACATCATACAAATCCAATGGAGTCGTATTTTCGATTTCATGAACTAATTTTTCTCCAATAAAAATTTGATACATTAATTTATCATTAACCATCACTTGCTGCACTTTTACTTAGCCAGATATTAGACAATAGGAACAAAAAATTAATTTTTTTTTTAACTATTTCAGGCAAAAAGGTTTTTGTACGAATTCCACACTACCAAATACAAACAAGCCTTTATTCTGGACCTAATTTGCACCTCATTTTCGGTTTAAAAATTTAAATTTTTGTTCAGTAGTCTGAAAGTTTGCAAATTTACAAAATTGAAAATATTCAAAATAATTGTTTTGCGTGGAATTTAAACTGAATTTCATATAAATTTAAACCAATCAGAATCAAAGATTTTTATGGATTTAAAATCTAGCGCCAAAACAGGAAGAAAAACCATGTCGAAACCTCAAAGGATTTTGACAAAGCTAGTATATGAGGAAGTAATAACAAGAATATCTATTCTAATTTTACAACGTATGGACAATTATAAGTAGTTGATAAATTGTTTATATCACCCTGACTTTAGTCCAAACTTCGGCTGGTATCAGTGCCGAATTATAAACATAATTCAGCTGATCATTAACATATGAACCGATGTGCATTTTGTTCTCATTTGGCCGCATAGAAATCAATGGATTTCGATCACCATTGTTTTCCAAATGTACGATCGTTTTCAAAAAAATATATAACTGTATGAGCGCAACTGTGATCTGAAACACAGTTGAACAAAGAAACTCTTTCAGTTTTTTAACAGAACTGTTCCGATTTTTTGCTGGCATAACTAAGCGGAAGACAAGCGCGCCGGGCCCATTATCCGCATAATTGCGAATAATTTTATTCTTGAAGTATATTACATTCATTGCGTAAGACCATTTGCAATAGGAAATTTTGAAAGTCAAAAAAAATTAAAGTCCCATGTGCTTTTTCGGTTTTTAGAAATTTTTTCACTACAAAAAAGTTTCAAAGTCGAAAATTGAATCTTTTATAAACACAAGTAAGGTGGTTTATTTTCAAAAATATTATTATTCAAAAAATAAACCACCTAAGTTTCTTTAAATAAAATGTTACTTTCCAAAAGGTAAATTATTTGAGTCACTATTTGATCTACCAGTCTGTCATAGTCAACCGGTAACGTTGAATCACTGGTGATCAAAGTGATCATTTTAAAATTTTATACTGCCGAAAAATCCACGGTTCTCTAGAAACGAAATTATAAACCATTGGTCAATTTCGACCATAGATAGCGCTAGAGCCAGAAATTTAATCAATGAGAAAAATTGTCAAAAATCTAATTTTGGCTTCAGCGCAGTTGAAATTGACCAATTTTTAATAATATCGGTTCAAAATATGTTCTGAGAACATACATTTTCAAAAATATCACTTCTGGTACGAGTTGTCTTACTTTACCGGTCGATTTTAGCCGACAAGAACATGAGATACTGACCGAAAAATTACACTTTTGGAGATGGACTCTTTTCTTTTGAATAAATTAATTCGTGTTTGTGTTAACCTTTACTTACTGCAGACGCCAAGGCGTAGAAGTTCCAATTTTTGACCTTAAAAGTTTTTTTGTTCGAGACAAATCTCAAAACCAAAAATATCTTTTGGCTTAAAATAACCACAAAAACATGTTTTACAAGACGCGGTTGTTCAATTGGTACCCATTTTTGACTTTCAAAAATTCTTTTTTAATCGTCTTGCTTTTTTCCTTAATTTTATAAACTATTTCAAAATTGAAAACGATATCATCGCCACTACCAGATAGGTGGACTAAATTGGTCCAAGAATCTGGTACAGTTGTAACCGTTGGCATAACTTCTAATTCCACCGAATATATTTTATGCTGACGTGGAATCATGGTCAAGATTGTGCCTTTAACAGGCACAAATTCTTCTTTTGCGATAATCTGGCCATTTCCTCCTAGATGAAAATAAAAATCAATAAAATTCCTTTTTTTAATTGAATTTGATGAATAAATTGTGAAAATATTTATTTTAAAATCTATTTTCAGTCGAATACTTTTTGTGTACACAAGACAAAAAATCTCATTTTTTTTTGTAATTCCACATGACAGAAACAATTTTTAGTGATGAAGTTTAGAAGAAAGTGAATTTTATTAATTTATGATTGATGATTATGAGCCTACTGATTTTTGGAAATTTCTGACTGATCTGTAACCGAGCTGAATCTTAAAACTTTCTAAACTTTCAATAAACCCTGACATGCCTTGATTAACTTCAACTCTCAGCGACCAAAATAAGTTTGACCTTTTTTTAACCCATGAACATAAACTCATAGCCGACCAATCTTACAATCAACTTTCACTACAGTTCTTAATTACAGTACTTGTTTTTGTTGAAAAATACTCAAATTCTCTTAAAAAAATATGAGACAAATTTGATATGATTATGTATGAATTAAAAGTGGCATTTATTCACTCCAAAACGCATCAAATACACCAAATAAATAAAAGATGTTAACCATTGACTTAATCGGATTGCAGTGAAGCGTGCTCATTAGCTGAAAATTATTTTATTTGGTCCCATCGTTCATAATCTTATATTTTCTGATTTTCAATTATGATGTTAATTTTAAACTTTCGGATACATTTTTTATCAATAAGCGCGATAATTTGCTGATTTAAAATAAATTGATTTGTTTTTTTTCATTTTTTTGAAATTTTTGTGTTAAATTTTTAAAACAAAAATTCTAACAAAGAGTTGGCCGATTTGAATAAATTATAATAAATAAAATATATTTACATTTGGGGATCATAAACTTGAAATTTCTAATTTTCGCATTAATGGGTTCCTTTCCCGCCTTATCCGCTGCATATGCATACAAATCAAACATTTCTAAAGGCGTTGTATTTTCCACTTCATATCTCGAGACCTCATTTATCAAAATTTGATACATGAATTTGCCATCTTTCAAAATTTGTTGAACTCTTAATTTTAACCATTGGTTTATAGTTAAAATGTCAGGAGGGTTAAAGTTGTGGTTGATATTACCGTTCACATAGCTCGATATATGAAGTCGATTTTCATCTGGAAAAAGTGAAATTAAAGGCATTCGGTCACCAGGAAATTCCATATTACCACCACTGCCTAGTTTGAGGTGATTTTGAAAATGAAAAATTAAAATATTTCAAAAAATTAATTTAAAAAATGGGAAGAAATTGTAAGTGCTTATCTTGTTGAATTTTTTCTGATCATTTAAACCTCAGAAGTTAAATTGGAAATGACTTTTTGTGGCTCCTTGTGTGTTAAATTGACACATGGATTAAGGGCCCTCAACCGACAGATCGTGCCTATTCTGAAATCCAGGGTTTTGATTGGGTGCTAGTATTCCGCGTTGTTTGTGTCATTCAAATAGTCACGATCTGTCAACTGAGGGCCATTAATCTTTATCATTTTCTCAATCAAAAGGTCTTTGAGTAGGCAAAAGGACACCTACACCGGTAACACTTTGGTTGTCAGACTAATGCGATTAAGTTATTAGATAGCTTAAAATGATTTTTATGATATCACCCTAGCTGAGATGTGCACCAAATTAGTAAACTCATTTTTTTGCTCTCCCGTGACCATGATTTCCAATTCGACCTTAAACTCTTTTGACATTTTACGAATTCTCGAGACCAAATTTCCTATTGTTGGAATTATCTCAGAACCTTGCAGAATTTGCCATTTGGATCCTGAATTTAGAAAATTTTATGAAATGATAATGCACACCGCATAAGGTATTTTCGGACAATTTGAAAAAAATATTTTTTAAATCTGACACGTCTTTACAACCTACGTAAAACACTCCAGAAAAAACAACTAGGTTATCCATCTATTTTCTCCAAAAGAAGTTAAACAGTCTCTCCTCTCCTTTTTTCTTAAAATAATTTGAAATGCGTTTCATACAATACACTTCGCGGGTTTTAGTTTTTGATGAAAAAAGTGTCATCAAAGTGAGGCGAGGGAATTAACGTGAACGGGACAGCTAATTCCAGACGCGCAAGTTTTCCCGCAACTTCCCGCAAAATCTTGTATCAAATTTGCTTTTAGAAATACGTGATAAATGAGGGGGTCAAATAATTCTTCACGCTCAATCTTTAAAGTATGAGGTTGATTTTACTGCAAATTGCACTTTTAAATCGAATAAAATTTTAGAAATATTAGATATCGGGATTATTTTTTGATACAGTTTCAATGATACTTCAAAATGATAAGACTTCTGGTTAAATTGATAACAGTTATTCCTTTTTTTACATACACTATCAAGACAACAAGAAACTGGTCACCAGATGGTCCGTAATTGAATAATGGTCCGACTAAACTGGTTATTTTATTTACAAACTACAATAGTTAACAACTCATCGATTAACAACCGCAAATTTGCGAGAATACGCCTATAATATAAATTTCTTATTAGAATAAGACCAATTTTTAGCCAATCAGAATCGAGCATTTAGTAAATTTTCGAAATTTTTTTCTTGATCTTTCAGAAATTTTTTTTTTGATTCTGTACAAAATGTACAGCGTGAGTCTTTTCGATTTCTCTGTTTTTTTACCCAGGCGGGTAGACAGCCAAAATTGCCTATACTTTTCTTTAGATTTTGGCTGTCAAGCCGCCTGGGTGAAAAAAACGGAGAAATCGAAAAGACTCACGCTGTACTTTTTGGTTTTTCATAACTATCGTCGATTTCCAAGGCTAAAAACCGATAACACCCTAAACTGAATGCTCACTTTCTCTCCCCTTGCGTTTTTTCTACTCTTAATAAATACTATGCTGCATAGTATATGCATTCAATTACTTATACAATACTCATATTCAATTAAAGTTATATAAATAACTTCTTTAATAACTAGTTTATTCAGGAACAAATCGTGATAATTTCGATAGTTTATGGTAAGAGAAATCGCAAGTTCTATTGCTGCGGCTAATCTACCCATTTTTATCGTCACTGTCCGCGAGAACGGCGGAGAACACATTTAATCGTTTTAAGGGGGTACCCGTCATGGGAAATGGGGTCTTCGTGGTTTTTTAGGCAAACATCTGGAAAACTATACACTGTGAAACCTAATTGTTTAACCTAGTAGATTAATTGAACAAAAATCTCACATCTTAAATCATAATTGAGGATAGATAATTGCTTGACCAATCAGGAACTAGATTAAAACTAGAGTCATATTTTTTAGCAAAAAGCCTATTCCTCCGTGAGTTTTTGGGGTAAAAACATTATTTTTAGATTTATCAACCACAAGAAACGCACACAGGTCTGTTACTATCTTTTTTCAAAAATTCGAAATAAATTTGCTCCAGAAAAGGCAAAAAACGATTTTTTGAGCTGATTTTAAGAGGCTCGCGCAAAAGCCTATTCCTTACTGAATTTTTTTGTCACAATTTTGAAACATATATGAATGAACAGCTCATGACCTCGCGGAAGGCTACTACTATCAAAACCTGAATTTTTATATTTTTTTTTTCGAAAACTGTACTTTACATTTTTCATAATTAAGAAATTATGGTTAAAATGGTTTTTTCCCAGATTTTTTTTTCAAAATTCCGAGAAAAGTACTTTCTTGGCGAAGTATAAGGATGAAAATAGCACCAATTAACTTGAAATTTTCCATATTTTCAGAAAAAAAATCATTTATGATCAAATCATCATTTCTTAAGAATAAAATTAAGAATTTTTTTGTTTGAGCCTCAGTTCATGACGGGTACCCCCTTAAAGACAGTGTACTTGTAATATAGTCTATAGTAAGTAGACTTTATGGTAAGTAAACATAATTTATTCATAATTAACCAGAAAATGAAGTGATTTTCAAAACAAATTCCAATTTATCACATTTTAAGTGAAGAAAAAAATTATTTTCAAATATTTCCGACTGGCAAAAGGTAAGTTATTCTATTCAAAAAAAATAGAATTCCTTTTAACTTATTCCTAACAAATCTTGTAAATTTTGGAATATCAATAAATCCATAGAATACATTCACAAAATCTTTAATATTTACATGTTGAAAATATTTCATATTTCAAGTTTTTCATCGAAATATTTGATCTCTGCCCATGAAATGGATCAGCTGCCCATAATTCCATTTGATAAAATGTGGTCGGAGTAGTATTTTCTACGTTTAGGACAATATTTCCATTTTGCTTAATTCTATAATAAATTTCAGGACCATTATCATGAACTTGGCTGATTTCAAACTTTGTCCAAGACTCTGAGCTAAGATCTTGATTCATAGCCCATTGATAATTATGGTTCCCGCTTACATATGAATTTACGAATACTTGCTGGCTCCCTGTAATTCGAGTTCAATAATTTGTAAATTTTTTTTCGTCAAAATCATTTCAAACTGTACACAGCACTTAACTTTCGTACTGACTTTCTGGTTATGCGTGACCAGATGCCCTTGAATCGAAATTTGGGACCATTAATCATAAATGCCTTAATCACATTTGATGCCTTTATATTTTTTTTTCACAATTTTTTTTTCTACGATTGTAGCAAATTATTTGAATTACATTATTAACAAAGAAAAAAATATATGCTAATAGTGAATTTTCGGTTATAAGCTTGATTAAAAACGTCTGGTCACGCATGACCAGAATTCACTACGGGTCCAGAAATTGTAGGCCACTACGGGAGTTAAAATAAAACGGTGAATGGCAATTTTTTTTAAATTATGAGTCATCACAAAAAAATATCGAAGAATTTTGGGTTGGCAGTAAAAGGCCAAAATAGTAGAAAGCCAAAAATAGGAAAATCCATTTTTTTTGAAAATAAAGACGAAGTTTGTTTTAAAAAATGCTGATATTCTTGTTTACAATCAAATTTTGCGTTTCTTATATTATTTTTTTAAATGAAAAAACAAGGTTCAGAAAAAATATTTCCAAATTGGTCTTTTTTCAAGAAAAATTTTCGTTTTTTAAATTTTCTCGACAAATTTTCATCAAAAAAAATTGTCAAATTTACTTTTTTCTTCTAAATTTCGCTCAAATTTATATCAATATCATATTTTGCTGAAAAAATATTTAACTTCGAGAAAGATACAAAATATCAATTTTTCGGCCTTTTACTATTTTTTCATTTGACTGCCAACCCACAATTTTCAACCAATAGGGCTCGTTTTATTGTTCTACAAAATTAAATCAAATATTTGAAGAACGCGCCAAAAAGAGAAAATTCTATTAATAATAGTCGATTATGGTGCAGAATTTGTATAAAAGTCCCAATCAAACAAGAAAACGTTAATCGACCTAGTTTAAAATCCGCCCAATTTTTGTAAATAAGTATTCCAAATTTATAATGTTTATTGCTCCGGGAACTAAATTTTTCAAATAATTCCACAGAAAACATATTTATTTTATTTATCAAAGTCAAAAATCAATAAATCTAGAAAGTTTAGTCAATAAAAGACTCGTTAAAAATACAAATTAGGTGGTTTTACGTTCCCTCCAATTTAACATGTTGATTTCGTGAAGTATTTTGAGATAATGTTTTATCAAATTTTCTTAAAATTTACAGAAAATAAGTGAAATTAAAAAAATTAAACCCTTTGCTTGTTTCACAAAAACAGCGGGATATCTATTTCCCGCTGAACCATAATTATCACCATTTGTAATATGGATAAGATTTGAATAATTTGGTCCTTGGGGACCAACAGATTTCACTTCGAATTCTAGGTGCCAAAGATATGAAATTCTAGGATAATCTTTGAGTTTTGTTCCGACTTCTGGAATTTTTTCCTCAGTGAAGAATAAATCAGGAACGACTCCTGAATAAAAAATCTAACTTTTCATGTGTTATAACATGTCACTCTCAAAAACTCTCCAAGGGTCAAATACGGACATTTTGAAAGTTTTTTAACGATATTTTCGAATTGTATTTGAAATCTAAAAATAATGACACTCATGCTGAAACTTCTGAAATCGAAAAATGGTCCGAAATTAAACAATGGTGTGACAGAAACTGACGCCAACCAGAATCAAGCATTTAACAAGTTGGACGATAATTTATTTCCCATCAAATAATTTGAACCTACGCGTAGCTACGTATTGCTTTAGTTATAATATCCACTGTTAATAAATACGTGCACAAAATCCTGCGGATCTCTTAAACATTGCCGCTGTGTGTATTAAATTAAGGAAAAAACTTTAATACTAGTATAATATTGTTGAAAAAAAAATATTTTATATTACCTGAAACTTATCTAATGGACATTAATATACTGAGTAAAGTATTTCGATTCCCACGAAATTTTTCTGCATGTAGTTTGTCTAACAAAACAATCTTAACTTTTAGAAACAACCAATCAGACAGACAAATAATCAGTTCTTCGAAAACATTTTATCATACAATAGGCGTCAAATACAGCCTGAGCTGTATGGCTTCAAATTACCTCAAGTCTCGACAAATCACTTTTTGTCTCGACGCTATTTAAAACTCACGCGGTAAAACAACCAACAAGACAGACAAATTCTAAGCAAATATTAAAAATTAGTAGCTAAAAATATCATATAATAAAATTTAAAAACTTTACATGTTTGAAATATTTCATATTTCAAGTTTTTCATCGAAAGATTTGATCTCTGCCCATGAAATGGATCAGCTGCCCATAATTCCATTTGATAAAAAGTGGTCGGAGTAGTATTTTCAACGTTAACCATAACATTTCCGTCTTGTTTTATTTGATACATAACTTTTTTATCGGAAAGCTGATACTGGCTGACCTCGAATTTTGTCCAAGAATCAGAACTAAGATCTTGATTCATTGCCCAGTCGTAATTATCGTTACCGCTCACATATGAAGTAAAAGATAATCGCGGTTGTCCTTTTTGTCGAGTTGAATTTATCGCACTTTTTTACCAAAAATTTCAAAATTTCAAAATTGACAAAAAACCACTCATGCTAAAGGGATGGTTTTTACTAAAAAGTTTGACTGAAATTTTTCTACAAAAATTTTCCTATTTTTTCGATTGTGGTCTCGCGGTCATCTGATAAATGGTTCTTCCGGTGAAATGGTCGTCAAAGTGGTGAATTTGGAGATTATCCTCTAGTCAAAAATTATGAATGTTTAAAAATGTAAAACCGTTTTCAAAATTGCCTATGTTAAGCTTAAAATTTGTCTTATAATTATTTTCGAAAAAATGAAAAATCTCAAACTTGAACAAAGGCGATTTCAAAAACGGTATTTTCCATTTTTAAGAAGTAGGTGACAACTTTTTATATTTTTTTTGTACTGAACATAATATTTTTCAAGAGCTACAATGAAAACATAAATAAAAAATTCTTTAGAAAAAATTATGCCTCTCCTGTTACTTTAATTGAAAATTCCCCAACTCAACCACTTTGACGACATTGTGGAAGAACCTGTTATCGGATGACTGCGAGACCAACACCAATCATTGCCTTGAGTCAGTTTAGTATTATATTTAATTTTTCGCAAAATTTTTGATTGGACACTGAGAAATTCCTATGTATGAAACCATCCCTTACAGTTTTCTGCTTAAAAATTAAACTCCTTGCTTGTTTTACAAAAATTGCAGGATATCTGTTTCCTGCCGCGCCATAATTATCACCATTTGTGACGCGCACAATATTAGAATAATTTGGTCCTTGGACGCCCATAGATTTCACCTCAAATTCTAAGTGCCACAGATACGAAACTCTGGGATAATCTTTTATTTTTGTGCCAACTTCTGGTATTTTTTCTTCAGTAAAAAACAAATCAGTTCGGCCTCCTAAACGAAAATAATATCTTAATAATTCCGCACGAAGATCATCTCGAACATTTTGAAAATTTTGAGACCAGCTTGATAAATTTTGTGGTAAATGAAATTTCATTTTTTTTCAATCTGATAAAACTTTGTCTGACAACTGTTTAATACACTGCATAATTTTAGAGCAATAATTTTGTAAAGAAAATTTTATCTGAAAATAAACCAAAAATTTTATCATCCCAGAAATTGTTTTCACTTTCTAGAGGTTAACATTTTTATTGATCACACACATTTTTATTGTACCACCCACTCAGAGGGCACCGCTACTAGCGTGGAAGTACTGGGGGCTCTGATTGGTTGTCCCTTCAACATGACAGGAAAAGATGACGAATCGTTTGCGTTAAACATCGGTGCCCTATGAGTGGATAGTACATGAAACTTCTAATTCTGACTTCACCATGGACAATCAAAGCCTGAATTTATTTATTAAGCAATAGTCGAACATAATTTTATTTTTTATAACATTTTATATTTACATGGATCTTAAATTCTTGTATATCCTTTTACCAACGAAACTTCATCTACAAAACGTTCACTATCTCTATAGCGCGTGTTCGAATCCCACTAATATTATCTAAGTGATTGTCTTAGTGACAATCACTAAGACAACATAAGGGGGATTCGAACCCGCGCTATATAAATAGTAAATGTTTTCTTATTTTAAACTTTTAAACGAATGAATTTTTTTTGCACTGATTAACTTTAGGAGTTTGTTTATATTACACAATCTTATAGCGGTTTTACTAGGTGGCTGGTTCTAGAAATCTCATAATAAATCATCAAACAGACATATTTCATAAACGATTGCCGAGAATACTTTTATAACATTTTATATTTACATGGATCTTTAGTTCTCGTATATTCGACATTTTTTATAAGGGTATTTGCTTGTTGCGTGTAAAAAGGATCAGACGCCCAGAATTCCATCTGATAAAAAGTCGTAGGTGTTGTGTTCTCAACGTTTTTTACGAGGTTGCCATCTTGAAATATTCGATACATGACTTTCGAATTCTCTAGAATTTGTTCGATAACAATTTTTGTCCAAGATTCAGTGCTGAGTTGTGAGCTCATTTCCCACATATCATTATGATTTCCACTCACATAAGACATTATTTGCATTCTTTGAATTCCTTGGATTAGGGATTAATTATCCCAGATACAATATCTATCACATAATGTGATTCATAATGTGATTCACATTACTTGCTGGGGCTATTATGCCACTTTTTCAGCCAACATTTTTATTTAATTCGCCTTTTGAAAACGACTCATTCAATTGAATTCTTAGATAGCTCGAAATGAGCACAAATATTTATAAAAAAATCGACGGATATAGTTTCCAATTTTTTAACCAAAACTGATAATTAAACAATTTCAGCAATATCAGAAAAAATCCAAAATGGTCCGATTTGGACCAACTTTATTTTATTTAATTATTCCCTATATATTTGTGCTCAGTTTGAGCCATCTAAAAACTTAATCGGACAAGTCGTTTTCAAAAGCCGAATTCTATAAAAATATTGGCTATAAAACGGTGATAAAAGCCCCAGCAAGTACCGTAATAGATATAATCGAAATAAAAACCATCAAATTGTTCTGAGAGAAAACTATGGTCTATCAGTTTAATGTGCTCAAAACGTGTTCTAACCTATTGAGCAATCCTGTGTTCAGACAAGTGCCAATCGGCACTTAATAACTTTAAGAAATCATATTTGATTAATTTGCATATCAAATTTTAGCCCTTGAAAATATATTTTGTTCAGTACAAAACCAAATTCAAAAATTGTCAGCTACTGCTCAAAAATGAGAAATCGTCTTTCAAATTGACTATGTGCTTGAAATTTAAAAAATTCCAAATACGGTTTCTTCTTTTTGTGCAGTAGCTGATAATTTTTTTTTAACTTTTTCTGTACTGAACATCATATTTGTTCAAGGGCTACAATTTAAATTAAAATAAAAAAGTGTTTAGCAAAAATAATTTGCCGTTCCTACATTACTTCACATGCCTACAAGCTTATTCAAAGCCTTAACAATTTCATGTAAGATTTAACCACATAAGGCTCATTCGATTCATAAATTTATATTATTATCTGAGATAGCTGTGAATATGAAATTTTTATATCGAGCATTGTTTTTACGCCAATCCTACGAACCAGAAAAGTAAAAATTAAGCTAGCAATTAAATTCTTACTACGAGTATTTTTCGAAACTTAAACCTTCTACAAATCAAAAATGTAACCCTCGACTGGTTTTATGAACACAGCAGGATATCTATTTCCAGCTGCTCCCATATCTTTTCCATTTGTTACATGTACAATATTTGACCACGATGGTCCTTGTGGTCCCGCAGCTTTTGCTTCAAATTCAAGATGCCAAAGATAGAAAATCTTTCCAAGATCTTTTAGCTTAGTTCCGATCTGGGGAATGGCAGGTTCAGTAAACCAATAATCAATTTTACCAGGGACTTAAAATTTGAATACCATGAATGTTATTTTTGTAATATTCAAATAATGGATTATCAACCCTCGAACAAGAAAAATTTATAGCTTGAATGTTGCAAACTCTTCTATAAACTTTGGCCAATTTTCCTGTTCTCAATGTGAAAAAATGACAAACATACAGTAAATATATACAGAAGAAAGCGCTATATCGCCGGTCAAATAACGCCGAATTTGCCAATATCGCCGAAAAACCTACGCAATTTCAGGATTTTTATGTGAATTCCTGCAGATGCCAATATCGACATGAGAGCCAATATCGAGAAAATTGCGTGCGCGTGTGACGTTTTTATTACAAATTACTCAGAGTTTGTCATGATTGACGTCATGTTTTATTATTTAATTTCTCGAATCTACTTTTTTCAATTTCCATTTCATTGCGTTCAGTGAAGTACGTAATTCCACACGTTTTGCTATTTAACTTAATTTGAACTTATTATAAAACTCATTTAAATTTTGAACAACTTTTAAATTATGACGTCATTTCGAACGCCCACTCGTTTTTCATTTCTGAACTAAATTTTTTTCCTTGAGAAAAGTCCCTCAGGTTTTCAGGGTTATTTCGAGGAAATTAAATTTTCACCTCAGACACCCTTATTTTCGACTGGAAGTATTTATTATTTTTCACAGTCCAAGGTTGATAAATCCGATATTTTTAAATATATAATTGAGACAATTACCAAAGTTGAAAGATCGTAGAGCAATTAAAAATCAGCATAAAGCATAAATCATCAAAAAGCAGTAAAAAACTTAAAAATTTATCCCAATGTTTTTCACCTCCAATTTTAAAAATATAATATTTTCAAAGTTCAAAATTTGAACTTCAAATACTGTTAAATTTTTGGTTACCTATTTTATCTGCAAAACTTCATCACGAAAAAATCATCAATCATTGTGGTCAAAATTTTCAAAATGTCCGAAAAGACCAGCTCAAAAAAATAATAAAACTTACCGACTTGATAGGACACATCTGTAACAGTAAAAGTTCCACGCTGAGCTCCTGAACTAGCGGCCATGATAAAATTAAAATCAGAATAAACTATCGGATTTTCGGGAGTGCTAGCATAGAAAATGATAACGTTTGAAGTTTCGGCGTCATAGAGTCCAAATGCGTGATTTTCAATTCGCATTTCTAGATGATCAACCCAACGGTCAAAATCAGCTTGTTCGTGCGTGACCTCAACCAGACATTCGCCTAAATACGATTTAGCGCCATTTTGACAAAATTTTGGATCTCGAAAATCGATTTATATGCAAAAAATATTGTTCTCAAAAAATTTCTTGAGATAAATTTAATAAAAAAAATTCATAAACAAATTTCATGAAAATTTTCTATCGATCAATTTATTCATTATTATTTTGTGTGAATTAAAAAATAAATTTACAAAATATAAATAAACAAAATAACATTGAATGATTTAAAAATCTAAAAAACATTTTTGAAATAAACAAAATTAAAAAAAATTGAAAAACAAATTAAAACAAAATTGAAACAAAATTGAAACAAAATTAAAACAAAATTAAAACAAATTAAATTAAATCAAAATTAAAACAAAATTAAAAATAAATAAACAAAATCAATAGAAAATGAAACAAATTAATAAAATTGAATCAAAATAAAACAAAAATCTAAAAAAATAAGAAGAACTTAAACAAAATATAAACAATGAAAGAAAAGGTAAACAACTTAAATTAATTGAAGACTAAAAAATTTAATTCGTAAAATGACCAACCTTGGTGTTTGTGTCTTATGCACGTTTTGGTTCCACCATTTCCTATCATTATTTCCCATTCAATTGAGTTTGAATATGGATCAGTTGCAATAGAAATATAAGCTTCATCTTTTATATTTTTGATATTGAACTTGAACGAGGCAACTTTCTTCGCGTTAATACTGTTTAATAAAACATCATAATCATATCCTAAGGACATCACTGTAATAGGCAACTTGTATTCGTCAGTCGCTTCTGGCATAGTCATTCTTTTCGGCTAAGTTTTTGGTAAACATTTTTATTCGAATGAAAATTTGAGATTTTCCGAATTCTTAGAAACGAATAAAAATTTCTAGCCACTTTTTCAGGTTAACCCTCCGAGGCATTGAGCTATTTTCAAAAACACCTGTGAATTAAAGACCAGAAATTGCAAGTTGCTTCTGAATAATTCATTTTTTAGGAAAAATTTTCTGCAACTGCTGCATTTTCAACTTTTGTCCTGACGGCTCTGAGTTAATTTTTATTTTTTTAAAATTGATTTCAATAAATTGCGTAGGTTAGGTTTTTTTCGGAAAACACCTGTAGATTAAAAACCGACAATTGCAGGTTATTTCTGAGGATGTCAATTTTTAGAAAATTTAATTCCTAATCTTTTGCCTTATTTATTTTTGTTCTGACGTCTCCCATTTCCTCACAATATAATTCGGTAGGTTGAAACACAATTTGTAAATGTCACTTTCCTATAGGGTTAATAAAGTCAAAATGTAAATTACATACTATTTAAGTTTAAGTCTATCCTTAATCTCAAGGACTAGAGAACAATAAAGTTGCAAGTACTTTTACTTTTCCCGTTATAAGCGCTCAAAAAATAGCCTTTCAAAATAGCCTTTCAATATGCCTCGGAGGGTTAAGCTAAAAAATATTTATGATTTTTGTTTGGTTATATTAGTAATGTTTTCAATTTGGTTCAAGTAA
The DNA here is from genome assembly GCA_004367855.1 of Oikopleura vanhoeffeni. NCBI lineage: Eukaryota > Metazoa > Chordata > Appendicularia > Copelata > Oikopleuridae > Oikopleura > Oikopleura vanhoeffeni. The sequence continues at coordinate 427,847 of SCLH01000320.1, read as the reverse complement.
AAATTTTCTATAACGAAAATGGATTTTTCAATAAATTGTTATTCCCGATTTTAATTGACTGGAATTTTAACGAACCAGAATCAAGAATTTCAATCTATTTCATACTCAGTCTTTTGTTGTGACTTCAGATATATCTTTTTTCCAACGGAACTCCATCTCAAGAACGTTTACTATCTCTATAGCGCGTGTTCGAATCCCACTAATGTTGTCTTAGTGATTGTCTTGAGTATGATTATAGGCAAGGGTGCTTGATATTGGGACTTCTAAATTTGATCGGTGTGTAATCACTCAAGCAATCACTTAGACAACATTAGTGGGATTCAAACTCGCGTCTTCATGAAAATATGTTGTCGTCAACTTTTGTCTTTTTTCGACTTCGAAAATTGTAAAATGCTCATTTTGGAAGTTTTTACAGGACTTTCAAAGTACCAAAATACTCATATTTTTCTTACTGTTTCCTCTACAGTAGCAGGGTCCTAATTTTATTCATATTGAATTTCCAGTTTAATGTTAGCTTGAATAAATTGATATGTTATCTCTGCTCAAATCACATAAAGTCTCGACAAATCACTTTTTATCTAGACGCTTCTGAAAATTTATACCATAACTGAATATGCACAAAATGATGGGAATCAGTTTTGATATTCCATTGGCAGAAAGAGTTTGAACCATCGTAATCCCATTTTAAGGTTTGTAGCTGATCATTAGCCAACAGATCACCTCCACAATTAGAGGTATACGGAGCATATTCTACCTGAAAACCTTCATACTCCTCAAATGGATCGGTCACAAAAATAAAGAAATTTTGCTTATTTGATCCTTTTATAACAAATGCGTCCAATTCCCCACATTGAGGCCCAAACATAACCCTGTCAGATAAATGTGGACCATCGATAATTTCTACGTAATCAAAACATAAACCAGTGTACTCAGTTTCACGTTCTTCGAGGTTGAATTTTTTGAAAGTGTATCGAATGGCATCTTTTGATTTTAACTCCCAGACACAGACCAGATCGGGATAATAAAGTTTGGTTAGCGGATCGATCGGCGCATTTATTATACCAGTTCCCTTTTTCTGGAATAAAACCAAATTTCATTCAATTATGTAAAAATAGGCAAATAACATAATTAGCTTTTTTGTTAGTACATTTTGTATATTTTATAAAAATTTCCTCATTGCGGAAAAATAAGCTTATTGTCTGCTTTCAAGAATACACTTAAGGCAGTGTTTAAACTGCGTTATATTCTTGAGTTATATTCTGACTAAAACCAAATGAATATCATGTTTATTCACACCGGGAATTTTCCCAATAGTCAAAAGCTCATAGCTCTTTAGCACTGAAACGGTACATAAAATCACCGTCAAACCATGCGTGATTGCAATTATTGATCTTATAAGGCAAGAAAAATTTTCACCAGAAAAATTTTTTGCTGGCACGACTTAAATTTGATATTCAATTTTCTCGGATAAGAAAGAGAAAATAATTGAAATACAGTATGTACTTTTTTTACTTGCGAAGTAAAAATTGTCCTTTAGGTAATTACGGCCAATTAAAAATAGTAACTAGGTGGATTTTATTTTCAAACCCTTGACATCGGCTATAGCTTGGCGTTAAAAATAAAATCCACCTAGTTACCATTTTTAATTGGCCGTAATAAGACAAAGGACAATTTTCACTTCGCAAGTAAAATAAGTACATACTGTACTTGGCCAGTTTGACCTGAAATCTAATGAATTTCAAGTCGAAAATTGTGTATAAATTGGTTCATCCCTGACCTTCACATCAAAAATTCCACCACATCCTTGCTTCGGCCCTGGTGTTTCTGCCCATTCAACAGTAAATCCAGGACTAGTTTTCCATTCATCAGTGATAAATGATAAAGTAAGCGATGAGCCGGTTGATCTTATATATTTTGGAGCTTGATTTCCGCAATATCTACCCATGCTTCGAGCAGTTGTGTCTGGACCGTCGAAAATTTCAATATAATCAAAGTCACAATTTTGACTGTATTCAATTTCAAATTGGCTCCATTTTTTTAGGGCAATGACCAAATCAGCATCCAAAGTCTCGATCTGCCAGGTGCAATTCAGATTACTATAAATAAGATCTAATACTTTGGTTTTGGTCTAAAAATGTAATGATAGAGTCAGACAGTTAGACCATTTTTCGAGATATAAAGGATATAAGGATATCATTTATTTGTAAACATACATGTAGAAGTTTAAAAATCTATAAAAAAATTCAATTTTTGAAAAAAATCAAATTTTTGCAAAGATAGAAATTTTTGAAAAAATTAAAATTTCCGCAGTCTGACAATTTTCAAGAAACGAAAACTTTCGAAAAATGAAAAGAATTAACAATCGAACAAAAAAACAAGTTTTTTTTTGAAAATTTGAGAATATTTGAACAAAATAAAAAAATTTTAAAATGAAAATGAAAGATTTACTTTTAACGGTGATAGTATAACCAAAAAAATTACTCATTCCAAGTTGGAATTTCCAACAAATAAATTTTGGAAAAATATATCCAACAAAAGTTGTTGTTCACAAGAAAAACTAGTGTGACGATGTTAAAAATTTTTTGCAACAAGGTGAAAAAATTTAAAAATTAGTATCTCAAATCTATTCCTATGATCATTATCGTCAATCGATTTATGATAGTTTGAGATTGTGCCAGACATGTCCTTTATTTTCTTCCCACACTTTTCAACCTTAAAATCTCCGCTCCAGCCAATATAATCATTCGAAACCTCCGAAGTATCAGTGACAAAATTCACCAGCAAAGTTCCTCTGGCTTTTATGACTTTTGTTGGAGCAGTTTTCCCGCAATGTTTTTCGACTAAATTCGACGATTCTATTCGATTATTTTTGTAAAATGAGACTGTTCCAGAACACTCAACACTAAGGGTCTTGAGGGTTAGTTCCACCAGGTCATTTTCGTCGATAGCTTTTTAAAGGCTTTGTCATTTTTGTAATATGTAATAGTGATTGTTTTTTCATACAATTTTCGAAACAGTTGTTAAATTTTGAAACAATTTAATTATTGTTGTGATAAATTATCATACTTAGAATATCTTTAAAAAATTGCTACCACACTTTCAAGTCACAGAAAAAGAAATATAGTTTATCATACGAATAATCATCATACGTATAATTATCATACGTATAATTATTGATAATATAACTATTATTTATTTTAGAGCAGCCAATCACAGGCGCGGATTCAAAAGCGTGGTGTGTGAAACACGTTAAGTCAACGTTAAATAAGTCAAAAAATAATTTATTGTGCCCTAACTTATTTTTGCCCTGTAAATCGTTTAAATTTTGCAAATTATAATTATTAAAAATCGGTTTCTTTCTAAGTTTTCTATTTTTGAATATAATTTTCTCTCAAATAATTATGGTGCTTATTTTAACTGCACATTTAGTATGTCAGGTAAATGTTATACTCACATCTGTACTTACGAGGTCATTTCGTCAAAAGCTTAATCATTTTTCAAATATAATGAGGATTCTTTTTAAAATTTTTCTACTCATTTTTTCGCATTTGAGACCCAATTTTCACAAAACACGAACAATTTCAAAATTCTCGAAACAGTTGTCCATCTTTTTCGAAAACTTTAAGATTTTCGAAACGCCCAGGAAAAAATAGAATCAAAAAAATGTAAATGTTTTTTAATTTTCGAAGCCTAGCTGTTATATTCCAAATGCAATTCAAATTCTTTTGATAAGATTTCCCAAAATCGACACTTTGAACCGTTCCAATAAGTTCGTTATAAATATTTTCACCACAAACAGTTATCCAATTAGCAACAAAACCTTTTCCAGCATTTTCATCATCTGAAACCATCTTCATTGTTACGTAATGTTTTGAAGATATAATTTTAGGTGGTCCTGGTCGACCACAATATCGACCGAGTTTTGCATTTGAGTCGAATTGATCTTTTGAATCCCAAATATCAACATAATCATGGCAAACTCCATTTGATTCCTTTAGAGTTTAAATAAATCTAACAGAACAAATTTGAGTTCTTTAAAAAAATCTTATTTACAAATAATTAATTTACAAGAAGGAATTTTGTGTATTTCAAAACAAATTTAAACACTTATTTTTTAAAATAGGCTCTATAAAGAATGAGTTGGCGCGCTTCTCATGCGCAAATGTTCCTGGTGACCATAATCATGAGTTTAATACAGTGGGTGCGACCAATGGGCAACACACGAGCTTTTGGCCAAAAGTGTTGCCCATTGCCCTCACTGTTTGCCCCATCGGCATCATTTTAGCCCAGTCTCGGCATCAATTTGGCTCAAAAGTGTTGCCCATCGGTCTCACTGTTGCCCATTGGTCACTGTTGCCCATTGGTCTCACCCACTGTAATTCAACTTTAATTTATTTTTCGCTAAAAGCAATGTCAAAAATCTTTGATTTTGATACATAAACTTTTTTCTTGATTAATTGGGATTCAGAAAAATTTGTGCATCCTTTCAAAAAAATATATTCTACTATCGTCTCCTTATTGTTGACCGCTCAAAAGAGGTATCACAACTCTGTTGAATCCGCACCTGTTATTGGCTGCTCTTAAAAAAGATATTATGGTGCGTAGGTGCGTGAACATTCACAGTGGAATTTTTTCTTTTATTTGGGCGTTACTAGTAAGTATTTTTTTTTAATTTTTTTAGAAATGATGAATTTTTAAAAACTTTCCTGTTCCAGATCAAAATCTGAGAAATCTAGTTCAATATGGTTGTTCTTTACAACGTTTATAGTCCAAATGCAGCTCATAAATGTTGGGTAGTCCTTAGGATAGTTTGGTGATGTGACTTTTCCAATAGCCGCTTAAAATAAGCTCAAAATCACAAAATTGACTTGATTATAATTTTTGGTGTCAAATTTAAATTTGGAAATATGACGCGAATAATTTTTATCATGTTTTTTGAAGTATAATTATCATCACAAAACTTAGATTATTGAATTTTTGGTCAGAAATTTTCTGATTAAAATTCATTGGTCAAAATTTATTGCAAAAAAATGTTAAATTTTTTTTTTCAAGAAATATATATGGATAACATCCCTTAGAGGACAGATACTGAATATTTGAATAATAAAAACAACGCAGGATACCATCACCCAGTCAAAACCCTGGATTGCAGAATAGATTGATGTCATTGGTCAGTTATGAAGGAATCAACCAATAAAATGCTCAGATTCCCAATTTTTCAAATATTCAGGATCTATCTTCTGAGGGCCTGTAATCAATATATTGTCCAAGAGTACATTTTTCCTTCGTTCCACCAATACTATGCTTTGTACAATTATTTTCTGATTTAATGTTGAATCGCCCTATAGTCTATATCGATCATGATGCCCGAATAACTTAAATCTCTTATTCTCTATTCTTTTAAAAGGCAAATGACTCATATATCGTCGACTAAATGTGTTTCCCACAGCACGCTTTTGAACCCGCGCCTGTGATTGGTTGGCCTTAGTTAAGTTATAGGTGTGGAGGCGCGCAAAAGTGCACAGTGGTACAAGACAAATATTGGGAACGTTATTATATAACACGTTAATAGACTGTTTTTTGTTCCGGTTTCCTACTAACTGTACTGTATCTATTCGTATTTGGACAGTACAGACAAGAAAAACTGGCTACTTTTCAGGATTAAAACTTCAAATTTTAAAGCAATGAAATATCTACTACGTCAATAATTTTTTTTAAATGTTATTTTCAATCAATGAATTATGGTGCTTAAAAATTTGAGCCTTAGCTTGCAACATTTGATTTCCGCAGCCTCCATCATCAGCTTGCCAAGTCATCGAAAATCCAGTTTTTTCTCCAGATTTATCAGATTTGAAAATGACTATTGCCTCATTTCCGGTTGTGTGAAATGCTTCCCCAATCGCTGGTTTATGGCTTGAACAATATTGGTTCATTAATGGCGCGTTCAAATTTGGACCATTGTAAATGCTTACCCAATCGTAATCGCGGCATGGAGCCTGGTTTGTGGAACCGTCTAGATCAAAATGATCAAAAGTCATAGAAACTGTTTCGCCAGATGGAGCCACTTTGAAAGGGGTGCAAAATTTTGAAAATAATTCTTCAAAAGTGTGAAATTATTACATAAGCAAAGATTTTGAGATAGAAAACTTGCATAAATAAATTCTAAATACTTTTGAGGAAATATGCAAGCTTTTGGAAATTGATTTCAAATTTTTTCGAAAAATAATTTCAAACTTTTTCACAAAACTTTGAAATCTATTTCAAAAAGCTAACATATTTTCTCAAAAGTATTTAAAATTTGTTTATGCAACGTTTCTTTCTCAAAATCTTTGCTTACGTAACATAAGTTATGTTTTTAGACATATATTACAATAAACACTTTTGTTGTCAGATATCTTAGTTACGTATTATATCAAAAGTGCGTAGGCTTCACGCCGATTTCGTCTATATATAAACGTGTATCAACGGCCGCTTATCAGATGAGATAAGTCGGGCCACCAAGAGGTGACAAAAATATTCCCTTTTTTTCTAAGCTGAGAATCCGCTTTTAGCTTTTTTTATTGCGTTCATCCGCGCAGAAGAGCAGAAACGCTCTGTTAAACAGTAAGGCTTTGATTCTCGACAAACTAAGCACTTTGCTGGCTTGGAAATTTTCCATCTTAAAAATTACCGACAAATTACTCAAAAACTTTTATAAACTTTTAAAAGAAAAGTTTTCGAAGAAGCCTTCAAAATATATTTCAAAACTCATCATAATATGATTTAATATAATCAGGAAATTGAATGACAAAAAACTGAACTTTTAATCTCAAAAAAGATTTGTTACATTCGGCCACATTTCCAAGAAATAAAATGCTTGTGTTCAGGGTGTATTTTTAAATTCATCCAATCCGGGATCCCAAAGGTAACTTGAAGTTGTTCAAAATCAGGAACCGAATTGAATTGTTTCAAATACAGCGTATGGTCGTGAATTTAAATTTTGGATTGTTTTGTTTATTAACAGTGACAAAATATATCCGCAGAAAATTTACGGAAATTTTTAAAAACAAAATTAAACTAAGTTTTAAAAATTAGAACTCTTAAATGAGAAATTAAAAATTTCAATCTTAAATTAAAAAAATTAAAGATTCAAATTTTCATCTAAAAAACTTACAATTCTTGATTAATGACACTAATGTATAAGAATATCTTTAAATTTTTTATTATGACAAAAGTTCTTTGTGGTCATAGACAAACTTGTGACTGCTAAGAAAAATTAGATATTCATTTCATTGAAAAATAAATTAATGCACTTTAAAACTTCCGTTTTTAAAACTGTTAATTTTGATAGACATTTTAAGTTTTATTTTATGATTTTAAGTTTCGAAAATTAAATTTAAAAAAAATTAAATGTGAAATTAAAAAAAACTCTTTAAAAAACTAATAATTTTGCTTAAGTATTAAAATTTATTTGTCAATTCGAAATAATACAAATTATTAAATTTTATCACAGGGGGGTCGGCGAATAGTTATACGGCGTATAGTTATTCCACGGAAAACCTACGTAAGCCTCCGCAAAAACCTATGCATTTGTAAAATAAATTTATTCGTCCTGGCTGTGCGGCGTATAGTTATAGGCAAAATATGGTTTTTGTCCAACGTTCTAGGCAAAAGATAGGCGTTTTAACACGATTTTTCAGACCAAGATTCTCCGGTCGCGCGACAAGAAAAATACACTTTTTAAAAACATGTTCAGACTTGACCAATGAAGTGTCGTATTTCAAGGAGTTTAAAAACATGTTTCCAAGTCTCGCAGACAATGTCGGCTAGCTTGAAATATGGCAATAGTTATTCGTATAAAATAATTTTTTTACTGGTATTCTGAGAGTGATTTACTGTGCATATTTTTTTTCATAATTTTTATTGTTTTCTTGACATTTTAAACGATTTTCGGATAAATCTTTGCGAATATCAATGTTTATTAAAATTAACTTATTTCATTTTCAATAAAATTCAATTATACATCCAGGAAGATTTGTGACGAAAAATTAACTTTAAACATCACAAAAATTCTCTACTTTGACCATATTTTAACGCAATTTTAAACTCTAAATATGTCCAAATTGACTAATCAAGCACATTTTCCCAAATACGCGTAATTAGAAAGTACGCGTTATGTTAGATTACGCGTATATTTAGGTTTTTTTGGCTCAAACTTCTAACTATAACGCTCACCCCTGTATATTATATTGCTCTATTGTTTAATTCTTAAGGTCGGTAGAAGGAAACAAATAAGCCCATGTTAATATTTTCTCTTCCTGGTAATTTTTTGCTCATTGAAAGAAAGTTTTTTGATTTAATTTTAATTGAAGTTAATTTTTTTTTAAACAGAACAAAAAATTATTCAATCCTCTGATTCATTATCTGAACAATGTGATGAAACACATTTTTTGTACTTTTTCTGATCCAAAAATCATATTCTGAGTTATTGTCATTTCAAATAATTAAATTATCTTTTTTCGCCTTCCGCTTTGGATACCCCTCGAAAAGGTGTTAACTTTTTAGCGCCCCACCTTAAGGTCTTGACTCCATCGGACAAAGTTGAAGAAGCCAAAAATTTGTGGAAAAGAAGATTTTGTCAAGTCAACTATTGATTAAACTATAAAAAAAGGCAAGGCTCCGCCTCGCCTTTTTTTATAAAATATATCGTGAATCAAAAAATAATTTAACAAATTGTCGGAACTTTTACTATCCTGAGATCGAGGAAACTTTTTAAAAATACGGCTCTATGTCACGAAAACACTTTGAAATCTTATTAAATTGTTCTTTTTTTTTGTAAAATTGTTGAAAATTATTTTAAAATTGTCCGAATTTTGTTTTTGATAATCGAATAATTTTCTTACAAATCTCTTCTATTTTTTTGAAAAATCATTTTATTTTTGGTACAATTATTTTTCAGAAAATTATGGAGAATGTTTCTTTCTTTTTTCAATTACAATTCAATTGTACAATGCCCTGCGTGCCTTTGGCTTTTACACGTACTTTTTGTCTAGTACTTTTAAGCCAAGTGATAATGATTGGTGTAGTATTTGCCACCAATGACATAATGGGCAATGTATTTGTTTCCTCAGAAAAATTTTTATTTGTTTTTATTATGTTTTTCTTGAAAATTTAAGCTCGATTTTAAAAATTATAAATTTCGATAAAAGTTTGTACACCCAAACAAAAAGCCACATACAATAATCATTTGAACTATATCTCGATGGATAATTTGGAGACATAGCGATTCCGCCAGTTATTTCCCCAGCACCACCATACACTCCACCACATTGTTTAGTAATTGCTTTCAGCCCAAAACCACCATAAGTATTTTGAGCATTTGAATGGAACACGACCGAACCAATCAAACCTGGTTAAATTATAATTTAGAAAATCCGTCTCATTGCGCTTTGGCTAATTTGAGGGTCAAAAAAATTAAAATCTTTTTGGCTTCCAGCCGGCTTGAATGTCAATTTATAAAATACGTAAGAAAAAAAGTTTTATGATATATTTTGCAATATTTTTTAATCTAATGGAGTTTAATAGACTTAACCCCCAACTGTTTGCGATGTTATATTAGTAATATAATATTACCCATCTGCAACTGAGTGTTTTAAAACACACATGTTATTTGCTTACTATATATAGGGTGCGCAGCGGAATTGAAAATTTTTTTTTGTCATTTCGAAGGAAATTTTTTTTTTTCGATTTTTCATTTTATCTAAAAACGCTGCAAAAAAATTTTTGAAAATTTTTTTTAATACCAAAAATCAAAAAAAATACTTAAAAAATTTTTTTTAGAAATATTTTTTTGAATAATATTCGATTTTTTTATATTTGTCTACAAATTCCATCACAATGATTTGCACATTTAGCTTTTTCCTGAATATGAATAAAATCTCAAAAATAGTGAGGAACGAGTTAAATATGGGATGATACCATCGAATATGATCTCCAGTGGCATTAAAACTGCAAAGAACCGCGGACTGATTATCTATCATAATAATTGTTAAATGTTCGCACAGAATATCACTATAAATAGGACATTTGACATAAATCATTTTGATTGTATTTTAGCGTTAATAATTTAAGAGTTAAATTTAAAAATTGTTATTTTTGACGTTTCGCTAAGGCTATTCGACTAGAGCGTTTCGCTAAATGACCGTTTCGGCTAAAAAACTTGTCAAAATTATTTTCCAAAAAAATTCTTTTATGCTGAGTAATTTGAAAAATTTTGTAGGAAACATTTCAAAAATTTTTTTTTTGGAATTTTCTAGAGCATTTAAAAAATAAAAAATTTTCAAACATATTCTCATAATTTTTGTCTATTTTGCAAAAAATTTTGGTATGAAAATTTCAAAAAAATTTTTTTGTGGAATTTTAGAGCATTGTTAAAAAAGTGAAAAAAATTTTTCAATTTTCAAAAAAATAAATTTTAAGTCCTCTGAAATGCGTAGGA